>SJYC01004945.1:0-77165 GCA_006408675.1 Madoqua kirkii | reverse complement strand
ATTTTTGTACTATCTTCTTTTAAAATGTTAGAAGAATAAGCCAATGAAATGAAATGAGATGTGTATAAGAGACAGCCATGTCCCAGTTGTCAGAGCCCCGCAGCTCTGGCCGAGGCTGGGCAGCCCACGATGCTACTCTCTGTACCCCCGGGTGGGTTGGCAGGGTTAACCACTGAAATCACAAGGGGCCCGGTTCCCTTTGAATTTCAGATAAATGACAAGTGTGTGTTTAGTGTAGGTAGGTTCTGTGCCGTCCTGGGACCTACTCATGCTGGTAAGTGTTCAGGGTTTATCTGAAATTCAGATTGAGCTGCGCATCCCCTGTGCTGGGACACCTACTCCAGCCCATCCCAGCCCCTCCTCGGGGCTCTCAGGAAGCAGAGTGGGGCCTCACACCCCTGGGACCCCACTGGTGCCGATTTCCTTGTCCTCACATGGACCTCAAGGTTCCCTGGCCTAGGAAATGACTCCCGGGAGCCTTTAGAGGACGAGAAGCAGCCGACGGGGACTCTTGCGGTCCCCTCCGCTGCCCGCCTTTTACTTAGTGTTTTGCCGTTGGGGAGTCCTGGCCATCACCCTAAATGCTCGGGCAGAGCAGTGTGTGACGATGGCAGCTCTGCAGCCGGAGAGCTGCAGAGCCTTGTGACGGCACCTGTCTTTCGCCTATAGAGTGTTGAGTGGTTTGCTTCAGCTCCATTGACCCTCCAAACACTGAGTGAGGCAGGAGGTTTAGCAAAACAGATCTTGGAAAGCTGTGACTCTGCCCAGAGCATTAGCTGACTACCAGAGGGGCAGGTCTTGTGCAGACTTCTGGTTTCTCTTCCACCGGGCCTTTCCACACCTAGCACGGTTTCCTTACAGACACCGTGCTTGGCTGGGTCCTGCATTGTTTCTGGCTTTGGGGAAATGGCTCAAGGTATCAACTGTCATTTTTTTCCTCCCCCGACCCCCCTATTTTACTGTCTCCACGATCGTATCAATAATTATGCAAGGATATCGCCGTAAGTAATTCTGAAAGGAGACAGTAAACCCCAGTTGATCATTAATTTCTTTCATTGATTATTTTTATTATTTATTTACACTAGAGGAAGTTTATGAAATTCGGAAAGACACAAGTCTTTTTGGTTGTATCTGCTCTTCTGAGGCACACTTGAACACGTGTCCATTCATGATTGTGTAAGTGCCTAGAAACGTGCTTTATAAAATTTAAAATGTCCTTAAATCTTTCATCTGGATTTTTCCCGTAGCATACATACTCCATATCATGTTTTCAAGGGCATTTAAGTGGTCTTTGAGAAAATGGGATTGAAACGTTGCCCGGCTCACACACCTATTGCCCTTCATGTCCTCAGGGGGCTCTGAATTTTCAGTAAGCCTTTGAGGGCCCTGTCGTCATGGGACAGCCAAGTAGAAAAGGCTCTGGGTGGTTGAAGAGGCGTGTCCACTGCCTGGCCCTTCGAGCTGCTCGCTAAGCCCCAGGAAGCCAGCCCACTGTGTGTGTCACAGTGTCCCCAGATGGGGGGCAGAGACGTGCTCTGTGGCCTTCCCCTCGAGCTGGGTGGAACAGGAACAGTGCAGAGAAAAACAGGACAGTGAAAGAAAGCATTTGGGATATCTTTGAAGCTGGACGCTCCATTAATGCACAGCCTTGTTAACCTACTTGTTTGGGAACTGTTTGTGGGCCCAAATATTGTTCTAGCGATTTGAAAGGATATATCTCTCCTGATGCTTGATGAACCTAATGTGCATCGTCACTTGTTTGAAATAAAGTTAAAACAGCCTTTACTGAGCGCTTAGTATCCATACACCCATGTGCACATTCACCCACCATTTACTGTACATCACCCCCACCCCCCACCACCGCCAGGCACTGTGCTGGGCGCTTGTACCAACGTGATGCCACGTGGCCCTTCCAGAAGCACTCTCTGAGTGTTACTGTTGTTATTGTAATTGTTAACGCTCCCTTATAAAACTCTCTTTAAGTAATTATAGGCTCATAGAGCGTTGCTTAAAACAGTACATAAAGTTTTGAGTGCCCTCACCAGACTCTTCCTGATGGTGAATGAATTAATCTTCCTTCCTTCTTTTCTCTCTCTCTTTCCTTTATTCCCTCTCATCTGTTTTTCTTTTTTAAAAAACACAAGGAAGCTGATATTCAAGATATCTTAGAAGCTTTCGTAAGTGAAAAAAATCAAGATAAAGTATTGAAAGTGAAACTGTCAGTCACTCAGTCGCGTGTGACTCTTTGTGACCCCATAGCCCGCCAGGCTCCTGGGTCCATGGAATCTCCAGGCAAGAATACCAGAGTGGGTTGCCATGCCCTCCTCCAAGGGATCTTCTCAACCCAGGGATCAAATGCAGGTCTCCTGCATTACAGGTGGATTCTTTACCATCTGAACCACCAGGGAAGCCCAAGAATACTGGAGTGGGTAAGCCTAGCCCTTCTCTAGGGGATCTTCCCAGCCTGGAGATTGGACCTGGGTCTCCTGCATTGCTGGCAAGGAAGTCCTTAAAGTATTCAAAGACATTATTAGCTTTATAAAGTGTACTTCTAGGCACCTGTGCAGATACAAATGGACACAGGTACTTATATATGCCTCAGAAATAGATACAAAACACGAAATGTTTATTTTTTTAGTTAAAAAGAGTCTGCCTGAGTGGTTGTGATTTTAATCTGTATGTTTTCCTCTGTGTCTTCACATTTTTACCTCTGTGTTACCACCCGGCTAAAGGAGTGTGGAGGCTCGGGTCTACTCATTCGAATCCTAGTTCAGACAAATGCTCTTCCAACCTTTGGCTCAGGGGGAGGTGTGCCTGTGAGTGAGAGAGGGGTGGCATTTGACCTCTCTTGATCTGCATCCAAGGGGCCAGTCAGCCGCCTCCCACCCTCCACCGGGCCTCAGGATGCCCCTGGTCAGGTAGTTGAGTCCTTGGGTAGTTTCATTCTCAGCAAGGGGAAGAACTGAGGTTGGCTCACGAAGACTATAGGTGGGAACGAAAATAGAAACTCCTGACAGCTTGATTTCCCTTTGCTGGCACCAGGTTCGGATCAGCGGAGCTCGAGGAGAGCCTGCAAATGTACAGGCACAGGGCAGTCCTGACCCGGTCTTCAACCGCCTCAGCAGGGCTGAAGGGAAGGCACGTTACTGCAGGCAGGCAGCTCCGAGAAACCGCTGCATTTCTGAGAATCTCTGAGCAGTTAGCAGCTGTAAATAAAGGAGCCAGGGACAGACAGTTTCATTTTCCAAGTTTTGGATTATACTGTCAGAAATGCATGTGAGCATATGTCTCCAATAACAGCACATCTATAGTGGGGAGCTCTCCCCCAGCTTCTTCCCTCTTTGCCTCTTTGCTGCCTTCAAATTGATATCTCAGAGCCTTAAGTCAAACTGTGTTTTATTAAGAGAATGGGTTATTTGAGATACGGTTGTGACATTTACCAGGGCCGGGCCCAGCTGTAGTTCTGCCAAGATTCTTCATGCCGAATCTGAATTTCAGTGCGGAGAGAGCCCTGCTCTGCTCCGTTTTGCTTGGCTTGGATGATTCCGTTCAGTTCCTACCCAAGTGGCAGGGGGTTTTCCTGCCAAGAGCAGGATGATTTCCTGGCGACTGGGACAGTGTCTGTTGATAGCGTGGGTGGTTCACAGAAGCTCAATGCATCCACCCGCATGAGCTTGGCTGTCTTCTCCACGAAAGGGATTCCAGAAAAATCACAACACCGTTGCTCCCGGCACTGCCGTGAGACGGAGCAAGGGGCTGCTGGCACCTTGGACTTGGACGTGGCCAAGGAGCCCAAGGGGGCCCAGAAAAACTCTTGGAATACAAGACCCCTGACAACTTGAACCAAATCCTCGAATTCACATTTTGAAACCGTTGCCTTCTTTCCTGCTGGTCCCACCCCAACACATTGCTGGTGCCATCTCGCCAAGAAGACAGTTCTCAGGAGGCTGCCCCTGGCAGCTTCTCCCTAAAACTGCTGTTGGATGCCCACCCCTGCCCCCTACCCCCACCCCATGCATGACCATCTTTGAGATGTGGTCTTGAGGGCTGTGAGATGAAATGCTAAGACCTACATTAGGGTGGGAACACGCACATCTCCTGGGACCCCATCAGGGTAGAGCCGCAGGTCTGCTGGGAGTTGACCAGGGTGGGTGCACCCCAGATGCTCCTGTTTAATGAGGTCACCAAATATTGGCAGTTAGCAAGGACATTTGGCAAGCATTCAGTCTCCTTTCTTTTCCCTAGTGGAACTCTATCCTCTGGGTCTCGAGAAAGGGAAATATTTACAAGATCTTCCAACACG
Source organism: Madoqua kirkii (assembly GCA_006408675.1). Classification (NCBI taxonomy): domain Eukaryota; kingdom Metazoa; phylum Chordata; class Mammalia; order Artiodactyla; family Bovidae; genus Madoqua; species Madoqua kirkii. The sequence goes on along the minus strand of SJYC01004945.1, from coordinate 72,862 downwards.
AGATGCCATAAAGCTGAATGACTTCCTTTGTCTGAGCAGCTGATTGCCCTCTTCTTGAGGTTATTTCGATTCCACTTAAGCAAGGTAAGAAAGCCAGCTTAGAGCTATATTTGGAGACAATGAACCAAATGAAACTTCATATCAAAGAAACCAGGCAGCTCTGAGATTTTGTGGGCAGTTGTATTTGAGGGGGGAGAGCTTTGGGGACCAAAACCAAAGTGAGTTTCTCTAGTCCAGATCCAAAAATACGGTCTCTCGCTGGAAACAGGCAAGTTTACTCAACCACAAATGACACACGGCCATTTCCAGCTGAATGGAGCCAGGTTCCCCTACCGCACTGATGTGTTGAAGTTGGCTTGTACTGGCTCACAAGGGCCCATTGTTAAATTTTCAGAAATTTTGTGAGTTGGTTGTGATACACAGCCATGATTAAAAAATGAATCATGTAGAAACGTACTGTCAAAGAAATTCTATTTTTGAAAAGGTACTAAGTCCTCAAAGACTATGCCTTCCTAGTTATCTTGCCATGTTATGTGATTATCTCCTCTTCTGTTAGAATCTGCACCTACTGCTCTGTATGCCAGAGTACTACTCTAGATGCCTTTCCAGGTCCATGCTCAGTGATGTCACCGCCACGGTGGGATTATTTACATCATAGAAGTGAGCAAATGCTACCAATAGCTCCCCAGTTTTTATCTGGGAGTTGTTGTTTAGTCACTAAGTTGTGTCCGACTCTTCATGACCCCATGAACTATAGCCCGCCAGGCTCCTCTGTCCCTGGGATTTCCCAGACAAGGATACTGGAGTGGGTTGCCATTTCCTCCTCCAGGGGATCTTCCTGACCCAGGGATCTCTGGCATTGGCAGGCAGCTTCTTTACCACTGAACCACCCAGAAAGCCCTAGTCTGGGAGAGCCCGCTGTGAAACATTTACCAGCATACCACCACCCTACGGGACCCATCTCCCAATATTTAAACCCAGGAGCTGGTCCTCCCGAGTCAAGAGATGTGTGTCTGGGCAAATGTCCATGGCCATTTGTCTGAACCTGCTGTTAGTAGGCATCTATTCACACCTGAGTCAAAAGAGACGAGGAGATGGTGGTTCATGAGGTCGAATGATATTAACTCTCACCATGCGCCATTTTGGTTTTACACATGAATTAAAAGCCTTTCACGATGCTCTGTTCCTGTCACACAGACACTTGGCACTTTCAGACAAGGAAGCTGATTTCCTCCTGTATCGCCAACAGTCTTCTTTCTAGAGTACAAATGTGCACAACATCCTTACTTCTCTTGGTACATAGCCTTCTCTGTGAAACCTGAAGTTACTGCTGGAAAAGACCCTGACTCCTGAACATGATGGTTCTGTGACAAGTATCTTTTCTATAATATCATTTGTAGATGTCCTTATTGTATGGGGAGAAGGAAAAAAATAACCCTTGGGCAGGTTTAAAACCTGATATCCTTTTTTGGTTGAAATGAAAGGAACTCAGATATACATCATCAAAAACCATTAGCAAAGGAGAGTAGTAGCCTAAATTGAATAATTAATATTTCAATTTTAAGGGGATTTGAAAAGTTTACTATGATCTTTTTTTCCTTTTTCCTCTCTCCTGGAGTAATCTAGTTTTCCTTTATCTGGCTTGCCCTTCCTAAATTGGTCATATTGCTGTCAATATTTGGAGACAGATTTTTTTTTTTAAAGATCCAATGCACTATCTCTTCATTTGCTCCTCCAATTCCAGTTGGTCCTCTCCGAGTGCATGGCCGTGGACAGAGCTACGTTTTAATTTCTGTAGTCTTGCCAAGTCAGAATGGGATTCACTGTTCTCAACGTCTCTGGACTATCACTTTCCCCAAAACATCCATCCTGGCTATTGCAGGAGGCAGCGAAGCTCTGCATAGCTATTTATTTTAAGTGCCTGATTAAAATTTCATGAAAACAGGAAGTCAGGGGAAAAGAATAGATTGCAAGAGCGATGAAATCCGGGGCTTTGTAATTTTTAGCTCACAGGGAAAAAAAAAAACGTTAAATCGTAAGGAAGGTATATTTTCAGAATCGTGCTGTGGCCACTAATGGCATATTTTGTCACTGGCTGGGGAGCTGGTGAACTAAGAATGGGTCCAATTTTTTAAATCTTATTACACAGTTTTGCTCTCATTTAGAAATTGTCACCTTAAAGTAACCTAACGCTGCTCTACTTAGAGCAGACCTCACGCAGGCCCTCTCTGTGTGTACGCCGGTCACATTGTCTTCTATCTAAGTAGATATAAACGTTGTCCTGACAGTTGAACAGCACAGAATCTGTCTGCTCCCTAAGTTGATGTAGCCTAAGAACTTAATCTTATCTAATTCCCATATCCAATGGGATAGAGAATTCGGGGGAAAGAAAGTAATGACATATTTTTCGCCAGATGATAACTCAATGATTTCTATATTTGGTCAACGGAAAAACGTCTCTCCCGAGAAGTACCTGTGTCGACAATGAGCTGTCGAGGAAATCTGCATGCAAACAGAAAAACCCATCACCGGACTAAAAACTGCAACACGACCGCGTGCGATTAGCGGGGAACGAACGACAAATAAAACGTTCCCGTCCCACTCCTGTTCCTGGAAATTCCACAGTCCTGGCCGACTGCTGGATAGCTCACTTCCACCTTTGGGATCTCCAGCTAAGCTCTCATTTGGCTGACCAGACAGGAATCACTGCAACAGACTCACAGCTAGATAATGTTTGATGTGCCCGTCTCAAATAAATCCCCATCTGAAATACCGGCCGCAGAGTCCAGTCTCAGAGGACGGCATAATCCTCATGAGAGATGGGTCAGAGAAGAGGGGGAAACCGAGCAAGAAGGTACCGCGTGGCCCCCAGCTAATGCAGCAAATTAACTGCACACCCCCCAACCCCTGCTCCGGGGAAGGGTTAAACCCTCCAGATCTCTTTCCAAGCTTCCTGTCCGCCCATTGAAACTGACCTGAACAGGGATCAGAGGGTTTATTGAGGAGGAAAAGCAGCTGGGGATGCTTATGTGACAGTTGGGTGCCAGGGCGTCTGTTCAAAAGCTCCCCAAATCCCTCAGGTCCTGAGTTGGCATGAGGATATCTGGGGAAATCCAGGCGTCTCTCAGATAGGTGCGTGTCTGTATTTATACTAGATGGCTGGAGGTCACTTCATGCTGATGCTCAGAGGGTCATCCCAGCCCTCTTATTCCTGGATAGGGAACAAAAGAGGAAATAAACTACAGGAAACTCTTCAAGTCGCCTCAAAGTTGAGAAAAATCAGTCATCTCATTGAGGCTGTTGTTGGCCTCATTTGGCTGACCAGAATTCATTTCCAAGGGGCTGACTCAGTCACAGGCCATGAGGATACATGTTGTTTGAGGGTGTTGTCGCTTGAACAGTATGTGGCATGGATGGGTCAGGCTCTGTGCCTCAGTTTCCACATCTGTACGGTGGGACTTCTAATATTTGTCAAGCCCATTACGCACCACCTCTGTCACTACAGCCTCAAGAATTGACTTTGCTTCCCGTGAAATTCTCTGTTTACGTCTTGGTAAACCTCACTAAACGTTCCAGGGAACTGGTCTTTCTTACTCACCAGTCTTGTCACTCAGCAACATGCCTGGCCACGGTAGACACTCAGTAGTCAGTATTTGTAGAATGAGTGAATGAATGGATGCTTAAAAAGTGTTGTGAGAGTAGAAATAAGCAACGTAGGTCAAGCTTCTTTTAAGACTTAGACATTCAGCATACCTTCATCTTCTGTGCTGGAGTTTGGTCTAGTCTCCTTGTCTGCAGCGGGAGATGAATTCTCCCTGCCTGCCTTGGGAATGAATTGCAGAAGGGTGCCCTCTCTTTAGCTGTGGTGGGAAAGTCCTCTTAGAACAATGATAGATGAAAGAGGAATCGTCAGTTGAATCAAATTGATCTTACTTTGGTTTTGCCACATAGAAAGCCCTGTGCTCTAGCATCATGACAATATGACTAATCAAACAGTATTGACCAATGGATCGGGAAAAGCACAAGAAAAAAAAAATTGGCAAATTGCCTGGTTGTCCAGTGGTTAGGGCTCCATGCTTCCACTGTGGGGCTGCAGGTTCAATCCTTGGTCAAGGAGCTAAGATCCCACATGCCCTGTGGCATAGCCAGAAAACAGTCAAAAACAAATAATTAGATGCTAGAAGAGAAATCTTGAGAGTAGCATTTTCACAATGCCTGCAATACTATAATCATTCAGAAAACCCTCAAAATTGATTATTTTCCCATCATCCTATCTGTCTCCTCGCACTGGGTACAATTTTGAGGGGGAAGACATTGCATCTGCTCTTGGGAATTTGGAAATCCAAACACGGTGCTCCCAGGGAGGCGCGTTGCTCGGAGCTCTCTGGCTACATGGCATTTATGAAGCAAGGGGCTCCAGCCCTTCCGGGTCTTAATCAGATTCAGTCTTACAACATCAGGCGACATTAAATGCCTTTTGCCCAAAGCCCAGCAAGCAAAGCCATCACTGGATTGATCCCAATGCAAGAAGCCTCTTTGATTTAATCACAGGCTTCTCTGAACTCCCAGAGCACTTTGCTGAGACCTTGCTCACAGCATTGCTCTGCCCTCAGATACAGGCACTATGCATGCATTTATCTCCCCAGCTTGACCGTGAACTCCCAAAGGGCGGGGGCAAATGGCCGTGACGTACTCTCCCTGTACGAGGCAAGTAGATGGTCATATATGTCTATGGAATAGTGTGGGTTATTGAGGTACATACACACATAAAGGAAAGTGAAGTCACTCAGTCGTGTCTGACTCTCTGCGACCCCATGGACTATAGCCTACCAGGCTCCTCTGTCCATGGGATTCTCCAGGCAATGGTACTGGAGTGGGTTGCCATTTCCTTCTCTGGGGATCTTCCCAAACCAGGGATAGAACCCAGGTCTCCCGCATTGTACACAGACGCTTTACCATCTGAGCCACCAGGGAAGTCCACATACATACATTAAAAATAATAATAATAATATATATATATTACACACATATATACATATTATATATATATTTTTTGGTGCAGGCAATTGGAGGTGAAACTACAAACTCAGCTCCTTTAGTGGCTCTGTGTAGGGGAAACGGCTTCTGTGTGCAAGCTCATCATCCTTGCACGTTATGGAATCACTGGGGCACTGTTTTGTCTACAAGGAAGACTGCTGCAGAAAGGAGAAGTGCAGCTTCTTCCCCAGAGAAGCTGAAAGTGGCATTGACCCTGGAGCAGGGGAGGGTCCTTGGTTTCAGGGCAGAAGCCACCCGAATTTCAATCCAGGCTTTACTCTAAGTAGCTGTGTGTCCTTGAGTAAGATACTTAACCTCTCTGAATCTCATAAGCCCAGGGCACGTCTTGGGCTGCCTCCACATCTCCGCTTCTTTGCCTGTGTGCTGATACACCCTAAGGAAACATACCTCTCTCTTGACAGGACTCAGTGTTCTTCCTTTCCCACCTAAAAGTTGAACACTTTGGAGGCAGTGACTACATTTAATCTATCCTTAAGTTTCCCTGGCAAATGGAGATGGTAATACTAATACCAGGGGCTTCCCAGGTGGCTCAGTGGTAAAGAACCCACCTGCCAGTGCAGGAGATGCAGGAAATGAAGGTTCGGTCCCTGGGTTAGGAAGATGCCCTGCAGGAGGGCATGGCAACCCCCGCTCCAGTATTCTTACCTGGAGAATCCCATGGACAGAGGAACCTGGTGAGCTATAGTCCATGGGGCCATGCAGCGTGGGACTCTGAGCAACTGAACACACACACAATACTAATGCCTGTCACATAGGATGATAAGATAGAGCTGTATCTATTCACAGGCTTAATATGGGGCCTCTTCCACACAGAAACCATATGGAAACTTGTCAGTTTATTCAATCTCTATCTGAAATGAGCATTTCTACTGAAATTGATGGTATTATCCCCATTTTGCAGAGGAAGTAACCGAGTCTCAAACACACGAGCCTGTCAGAAATTCTTGTATTATTAATAGAAAGACACTTCTTGTGCTGGTGATGGTGGGAAGGTTGCTTTTTTTTCCCCCCTCCTTCCAAGAGACTTAGAAGAGGGAGGTGGCCCTTGTTCAGAGTGGTTGGGAAACAGCTCCGTTTGGAAGCCTTGAGCCCTGGAATTCCGGAGTCCACAACAGGAAGAACCCAGAGATCCTGCAGGAAATGTCCTGAGGATTAATGGTGGGCTGAAATGCTGAGCGAGGACTTTTTCCTTTCCTCATCTGCATTTGGGAGATCTTTACTTTTCCTTTTTAGAGATCAATGTGCTATATTTCTTTTTCCTTTTTTTTTCTGAAGGTACATCTATTAAACCCACGGCGATTGAGCTTTCAGACAATTCTCTACCATGTAATTAACCCCCTCGGGGTCCCATTTAGATCCAATGATATTTTGTGATTTTTTTTTTTTTTTTAACTAAAAGCAAGTAGAGACCCTGTCTGCTGTTGGAGCTCGAGTTTAGAACTCCTGGTCTCTGGAGGACAAGGGTTTGGCTGTAACCGTCTGTGCCCCTTTATCCCCTGAACAATGTCTAAGCATTTTCCTTTTTCTTTCTTGTGTGTATGTAATATAGATTTTTTGGTTTGTGGTTACCATGGGGTTTTTATAGAGACTGCTATATATATAAATATACACGTGACTGTTTTGAGTTGCTAATCTCTTAATTTCAAGTGTAACTTAGATAGCCTGCGTTGGTACTCTGCCCCCCTCGTGATCACTGGTTTTGGTATCATATTTTCCCACCTAATTGTCCTGTGTATCCCTTAACTGCTTATTGCACACACAGACCCTACTTTTGTCTCTGAACCTCCATGCCAGCTTTGCGTGTGGTGATTTCCTCCCTTTACTGTGTGTTTGCCTTGACCGGTGAGCTTTTTCCTTCCCCAGTCTCCTTGTTTTCTGGTTTCGGCCCTTTCTTTTCAGTATAGAGAAGTTCCTTTATCATTTGTTGTAAAGCTGGTTTGGTGGTGCTGAGTTCTTTCAGCTTTTGCTTGTCTGTAAAGCGTTTGACTTCTCCGTCCAATCTGAACGAGAGCCTTGCTGGGTGGCGTGTTTTTGGTTGGAGGTTTTTCCCTTTCGTCGTGTTAAATATATCATGCCGCTCCCTCCCGGCTTCCAGGGTTTCTGCTGAAATATCAGATGATAGCCTTATGGGAGTTCCCTTGTATGTTATTTGTGGCTTTTCCTTTGTTGCTCTTAGTGTGCTCTCTTTATCTTTAATTTTTGTTATTTTGATTACAGTGTGTCTTGGTGTGTTCCTCTTTGAGTTAATCCTGTATGGGACTCTCTGTGCTTCCTGGACTTGGGTCACTGTTTCCTTTCCCAGGTTAGGGAGGTTTTTAGCTATTATCTCTTCAGATATTTTCTGGGGCCCTTTCCTCTTTATCTTCTCCTTCTGGGAGCCCCTATAATTCATCTCTGTTTGGTCATTCTCCATATTTTCCTGGTCTTTGTTAAAAACTTCTAACTTCTCGCTCTGTGTGCCCATTCTCCCAAGTTCTTCGATCATCTTTTTGGTTTTTTTTCAATTGGATTTTTACAAAACCGTTTGACTTTTTGGTTTATCTTTTGGTTGTGTCACATGCCACGTGAGATGTTAGTTCCCTGACCAGGGATCAAACCCACACTCCCTGCATTGGAAACACAGAGCCTTAACCGTTGGAACACCAGGAAAATCCCTGATCATCTTTATGAGTATTGCCCTGAACTCTTTCTCGGGTACATGGCCTGTCTCCGCCTCACTTAGTTCCTCTGGGATTTTATCTTATCGCTTCGCCCGGGATGCATTCCTCTGCCATCTCATTCTGTCTGAGCTGCTATATGTATTTTTGTGTGTGTGGTAGGTTGGTTGTTTCCCGACCTTGTAGAAGGGCCTCTGTGGGAGGCATTCTGTGCGTCCCAGCAGGGCGCCCCCCTGTTCCCCGTCAGAGGGCTGTGTGAGCGCCTCTGTGGTGCCAGGCTGACTGCAAGGGTGCTTTGGCACGCTAGGTTAGTGTGGCAGTCTGGTTGGTTGCCAGGCCCTGTCTTCTGTGGCTCCTGCTGTTCAGCGAGGCCTGATCACAAGGTGGCTGGTTTCAGAGTCCTAGGGGGTCCCAGCTCTGGTGCTGGCTTGCTGGCAGGGGGTAGCAGGGTCCTGAAGGCTCTGGAGCTGCTGCTCACTCCCTGGCAGGTGGAGCCAGGACCTGGGGCTGGTGCCAGGCTGCTGGTGGGCAGCTGGCTCTTCAAATCTGCCTGCAGGACCCTGGGTTCCCAGACCTCACTTCAGATCATTGTTGGCATGGGGGTGCGGTCAGGGGGGTGGGCAGGGAGTGTGTCCCTGACACAGGTTGGTCTTGGGTATCCAGAAAGTTGCATTCACCTGCTTGTGGGCAGGGCAGCCGGGGGGCAGCTGGTCCTGGAGTAGAGTCTGTCTGCCGTTGCAGGTTATAGTTTTCATGCTTCTGATATCAGCCCGCTGGTGGGCAGGGCTGGTCTGGAGGTGTGTGTGGGCTCCATGGAGGAGGGGGACCAGCGCCTGCCCACTGGTGGGTCTTGGCCCTTGGCTGGGCAGGGCCATGTCCGGAGGCAGCTGTGGGCCCTCTGGTCTTCTGACAGCTTGTCTGCTGACAGCGTGCCTGTGTCCCTGCCCAGAGCTGGCCCAGCATCGGCACCTATGGGTTATTGGGTGGGCAGGCCTTGGCGCTAACAAGCCCCAGCAGGTAAGGCGCACATGGCTCAGGACCACTCACGTGACGGAGCTGGGACTTGAACCGAATCTGATCAACTCCAGCGCTCTTTCCTACTCTGTTAACTCCAGGAACAATGGTTTTGTCTCAGAAATCGACCATTGACTTGGGGGCACCAATTAGCAAATACGAAAGGGTGTTCCCACGTACTTAGCCAGATTTCAGAACCTTGCGGGTGAGAGGCTGTGCTAGGGTAGCGTAGGGGAAGGTGTTCAGTCCTGCAGAGCCCTTTGCAGGCCCCGGGCCAGCCATGGAGAGGGCAGGGAGCTCGGTGTGGCCTCACGGGGGTGAGACACATCATGATCAGGAAGCAGGTGTCACACCAAAGGGCCACAATGAGTACTCTAGTCTCCCTTCCCGAAAAGATGGAAAACCCACTGAAGGACTCGAAACAGGGGTGTGACCTGATCTGATCTATACGGGAAGTTCCCTACGTACAAATGAGTTCTGTTCCCAGAGCACGTTCTTAAGTCCAATTTGTTCATTAAGTCCAACAAAATTAGCCTGGGTTGCCAGCTTACACAATCGCCTGTATAGTACTGTACTATCATAGGTTTATAATATTTTGACACACATAATACATAAAAAAAGATAAACATTTTAATGTATGTAAAAAGCAAACAAAAATAAACATTTTAAATTAGATTTAATAAGATTTAATTTTTAATCTTGCAGCACAGTACCTTGAAAGGTACACTGGTGCAGTACAACAGCTGGCACACAGGGTCACACACATCAGCATCTTTGAAAGTTTGTCATCTTGAAGGTTCCTGTGTAGGATGCTTACTGTATTATAAGATCCCTCTGGCTTCTAGATGGAGACAGGATTGGAAGGCAGGAGGGGTTGCCCGGAGGGAGGTCAGAACAGTTAGCACACGATTGCCAACACGTTTCCCAGTGAGTATGCTAGACTCAGAAGACTCCTGCTCTCTGTATCGTGCACGTAATCCTTTGGGCTCTGAGAGCGGATGCTCACGCCCAGGTATTTGTTCCATGCAGTTTTGTCTCCCCATCGGCGCCCAAGATACAGACAAGAAGCTGCTCAGGCAGGAGAGGGTGCCTGGGAGGGCTACACTCTGAGGACGGGGCAGTCCAGATGAGTGAACGGCCACAAAGGCCCGGGGCTCTGGTTCCTCTTCCCTCCTGGCGACACGCTGTAGGACAAGGCTGGCTACCTGAGTGGCAAGCCCAGAGCGTCCCGGAGGAACGCAGCGTCATGCCAGCCTGTGCGTTAGGACGGGAAATGCGACCCAGCCCGGTTGCAGAGTTGGAAACCACAGGCAGGAAACTTGGGTGTGCGGAGCAGCAGCGTGTCGCCTGGCTTGGCCTGCTGCCAGGCCAGCCGGGTGACAGGCTCTCCCGGTCCCCCAGGCCAGGGATAGTCAGCGATGACAAGCGATAAGACACTGGGCTTTGTACTGCAGCCAGCAAGGAGGGAGAAAGAGAGAGGCCGGGGAGCCAGAGCTCACTGCTTCAGAGGTGACAGTTCCCCACGGGTGCCAGAGATAGCACCTGGCACACGCAACCGTGAAGGTGGAGACTGAGGGTTCCTGGGAATGGCTCTCCTTGGGGGCACTGGGGGCAGAGACTCCTGTGCTCAGACAAAGCCGGTCACAGACCTCAGATGCGATATGTCAGGGCCAGAGCGCGCCCCCTCTGCGCGTTATAACAGCACAGCCAGCCTGCTAAGCCTCGCAGGCTTCATACCCCATGTCCTGCGGGTCCTCCCTCCTTGGATGTCCCCGAGGGGGTCACATTATCGTTTATAGGGTCCTTGAGTTTTGGCTAGTACCCACAGGCTTGCTGGTCTGTGCTGTCGGGCCTAGGGCAAGTCTCGGAACCTCTCTGACCTGTCCTGCAGTCACGTCTCTACCTCGTGGTCCTCCACCACCTTGTGCGTCACGGAGGGGGTGACCACAGAGGCACTGCCACAGGGAGGATGTAAGGATCAACCGAGACGAAAGGCACGGGGGATTTTGCAAAGTAGCTATAGCTATATTATTAGCATTAGTAATGACAGAAGCAGTAAATTAGTACCAGCAGGCTTACTGATGCTTATTGAACATCTACTCCATACGAGGTGCTGGGAGCACAGATGTGTGTTCCACAGGTCTTCCACCTCCAGGAGTTTAACAGTCCTCATGTATATAACAGAGTTAATGATAATAGGTAAGACTCACAAGGGCTTCCCAGGTGGTGCAGGTGGTAAAGAATCCAGCTGCCAGTGCGGGAGATGCAAGAGATGAGGGTTCAATCCCTGGGTCGGGAAGATTCCCTGGAGTAGGAAATGGCCACCCAGTCCAGTATTCTTGCTGGGAGAATCCCATGGACAGAGAAGCCTGGCGGGCTCCAGTCCAGAGGGCTACAAAGAGTCCGACTTGGCTGAAGCAGCTGAGCATGCACGCTTGCAAGCTCGGGCCACGGCACCACGCCGGAGTCCGACCTTAGTGGCTGCAGGTGCAGCACAGCCTGAGGGACAGGAGCCTGGGTGGTGCCAGCTGGCACTGTGTGGCTGGAGTGCACACACAAGAAAGCAGTGTTTCATGACCCCAGCAAAAGAAAATCAGAGATTCCATTCCCAGAATCCTAGATTTTATGTGCCTGATACAGCCTCTAGCTCAGAGATTCTCAAACATTTCTAGGTATGGAAACCTTTGTTTAAAGAAAATCTTATGGGAAAACAGCAGCAAATAAAATAGATGAAAGCTTAGCTGCTTTGGTGTAAGACAGGGCAGGGACTTGGCCCTGAGACTAGGTCTTTCATCCTTTGTGCCCAAGAAGATTCCATGGAACCCCTAGAGCTCCATGGAACACAGTTTGGGAACCACTGCATAGTGGCAAAGAACTTGGAAAATGAGAACAGGAACTGAATCAGTTTTCTCGTCTGTCAATAGTGATAATAAAATTGCTATCTTCATACGCACATTTCATAAGCACATCATAGATGAGCTAATCCTTGGGAAGGGCTTAGCAGTGCTGGGTACAGAGTAAGTATTTGATAAATGTCAGCAAAATAATTATGTTTTATATTAATAATCATGACTGTGTCTATCACTAGCATTGTGACCTTTGCAGATTTCCTTAACCTTCCTGAGCATCTCGCTCTATCTATAGATAGGCTCTATCTATAGACAGGGACCGCATACTTTGTCTTGTTGTTTCAAGAAACTTTTAAACAAAAAGGATTTGTAAATTGTTTAGCATAGCATCTTGTCCTTTCCCTCTTTGTCACGGGAACTCAGAAATAGGGCCAAAGTTGATGTTCCTTCTATGTGCCTGAGAGTGCATTTTGAGATATCAGCCTTAGGAAAATTCATTCATTCAGTAACATTCTAAAGGCCTCTTCCCTCTTGTCTGGGGTGTGTGTGTGTGTGTGTGTGTGTGTTAGCCTCTGAGTCATCTCTGACTCTTGGTGACCCCATGAACTGTAGCCCACCAGGCTCCTCTGTCCATGGGATTCTCTAGGCAAGACTACTGGAGTGAGTAGCCATTCCCTTCTCCAGAGGATCTTCACGATCCCGGGATGGAACCCAGGCCTCCTGCATTGCAGGCAGATTCTTTACTGTTGGATTGGGAAGCCCCTCCCCCTTGTCTAGGAAACAGCTATACAGCCCCTGATCCTGGGCCCTCTGTGGCTCCCCCGTCCCTGCACAAGATGAGCACAGCTTGCCCGGGTGTGACTGGTCTTTCTCCTGCAGCCTCTCAGGGGGCCCCAGCTCAGAGTCACTTTGAGCTCAAAGTAAGGGAGACCTTCTCTAGAGCCAACCACTTGTGGCTGTGTGACCTTGAGCCAGGACCTTTCCCTCTCTGTTCAACCTCAGCTGAGGGACAGCGGAAATGTGCTGTGTCTGTGTGGGCGGTGGGGGCCTCTACTGCTGTCACTCAGGGACCCCGCTGATTAGGGGGTGGAGAGAGATGATCCCTCCTAACCCATGTCCCCGTGATCACTGTGCTTCCTCCGTCTCCGCTGCTGGCAGCAATGCACATCAGGAAAAGGAGGAAAGGCACGCCTCTGGAGGAGTACTTAACACCTTTGTATGGGACGTCAGCCCCTTCTGATGCCCGCCCCAGGCAGCGACGCGGCTGACCCAGGTGTGCGCTTGTGCATAGGTGGGTGCGTGCGCCTGGAGAGCCCGGCGGGGTGCTGGGCTCCGAGGGACCCTTCGTCCCAGGAGCGCACAGCCATTCATCCTTATCCGTTGGAAGAATGGAATCGATACCAAACCCACAGTTTTTCCTGCCACAAAACCTGACTCGGGCACGTCTGTTTCTTTCTGATGTTTTTATCATTCTCCCCCCTCCTCTCTTCAGATAGGCATGCCCTGGGCTCTGTCCAACAATCGTTTCACAGTCGGCACAGCCTCACCTTCCGGGGTCCTTGAAGGGCTGCCGGGTAGAGAGGGGTCGCCTCTCAGGAGAGTGCAGCTTGGGTGTTGAATTGGGGCTTTAGCTGGGCTCAGGGTTCAGAAGCCAAGCAATCCCCCCTCCTCAGAAGCCCTGGGTCATATCCCCTGCGTGGAATGGAGGCCCAACTATGTACCCACAAACCCAGAGATCATATGCAGATATATAACACTGGGAACGTCTTTTTCAGCCAGAGATGGGTACTGTGAATTGGTTTGAAAATTGCCTGGCAGTTGGTTTGTGGGGAAAATGGTAGAGAACATGAACGAGGCTCCATGTCCTCTTGGACCTGTCTCTTATACACATGAGGGGGTTGGAAGGGAGCCTTTGCTGAACACAAGGGTTTGCTTGATTTTTGTGCCTCCAGCTTGGTTAAGAGCAGAGGAGAAAAGATCTGTCTTTTAAGGTGAAGACAGACACTCTCACTCATAGAGCTATAGGTCACAAAAGAGGCTGCCTCTGTAGGTAATGAGTGCCCTGTCATGGGGAAGAATCAAAAAAGGAAGTATTTCTAGTAGGATGTATTGGAAAAGCCCGTGCTCTGGGGGGGGCAGGTTAGAACAGTGGCTTCTCAAGTCTCCCTCCCCTGAGATGTTGCGTTTGTAACAGATCAGTAGTCTTGTTGAGCACGGCTCCAGGGACTGTTGCTTTTGCCACAGCCAATCAGAGCAGCTCCTGTTTATAAAACCAAGCCAAGGAGGATAGTGAGAGCTCATGTGGGTGACTCTGGACTAAATGGATCTGCATTCTGGTATTGGTTCTGACAGGAGCTGGTGACCTCATGGAAGTTTATCGAGTGTCTCTAAGCCTCAGCTTTGTCCTCTAGACATCGGGACACACCTGTCTTACAGGGAGTTGCACAGATTTAATGGGTCAATAAATGCCATTGCTTAGTGGCAGATGACCCCACTCCAGTACTCTTGCCTGGAAAATCCTATGGATGGAGGAGCCTGGTAGGCTGCAGTCCATGGGGTCGCTAAGAGTCGGATACAACTGAGCAACTTCACTTTCACTTTTCACTTTCATGCCTTGGAGATGGAAATGGCAACCCACTCCAGTGTTCTTGCCTGGAGAATCCCAGGGACAGGGGAGCCTGGTGGGCTGCTGTCGATGGGATCGCACAGAGTCGGACACGACTGAAGTGACTCAGCAGCAGTGGCAGATGACCATGGCAGGTACAGGCCTGGAGCGGTGGGTACTGGCACCTAGAAACATGTGGATTTTATGGTGCTGCCCTGGGTATGAGGGCAGCATGTCTCCCCTTCCTCCTAAAATTAAAAGGTATTAAATGCAGCAACATTTTTATTGTCCATAAAGATAGTAAAACTTTCCTGAGTACTGTGGCCTTTTGGAAATAAAGACCTGAATTTATTATTATTGGTATTCCGATTTTAGACTCTCATATAACCAACCCATTTTAAGTCCTCTCTCTCTCACATACACACAGATAAATATTACTATTTTTAAGTAGATGTTCCCTCTGCTATGTGAATGGAATGAGGTGTTGGGGGTTATTTTCTTTCCTTCCCCCCACCTTTTTTTCTTTTTGCAAAGGAAACACCTTTTCAGTGTTAGCATGGCATTAATAAAAATAATAAAGGAGAAGGTTTGGAGGGAAAAGGTAAATAAGACAATTCATATATCATCTGGGAGAGACACAGGAGCTGGGCAGAGAAAAATCGCTGTCTTGCGAGGTGAGCTGGGAGATTTCCGTTGAGTCAGCTCGTCTCCTGCTCCCCGGGTGCCCAGCTAAGGCCACCGTGGCACAGGCTTCCTCCTGTCGGCGGGGCCAGGCCTGGTGCAGGGAACTCTCCTTGCTAGAGCCATGCTGCTTTCCTGCCAGGGGCGCTAACAGAGGCATCACTTTAGTGCAGCAGCTTAAAATTACAAAGGATTCTTGTCTCCCCAACCACATCCACGACTACACACACAGGGTAGCGTTGACAGTCGTGACCTTGGACGTGGACCCACCTGTAGGAGTGGCCCACGGCTCAGTGTGCAGGCCCCAGTGCAAACCGGAAATGCGGGAACCCTGGCTCAGAAATACTCAGGGCAGCAGCAGCAGAGCGTTAGATGCGCGGAGAATTTAGAGACGATAGGGACGAGCCCCCCCCACCCCCCATGACTGCCGGGGAAGCCGCCCCCTGCTGCTGCCTTTAAAAGCCACAAGCCCTGTGGCTATTACAGCAAATAGTGCCTGGTGGTTTTAGATGGTCCCTTTGATCAGCAGCTACCTCCCAGGTGAGGGCAGTCGCTAGAACCTTCCCTCCTGGAGCCCCGTAAGCCAACCGAGTGAAATGAAGCCATGTCCCACACATGTGGGCAGAGGCAGAAGGCTGTTCTGAGTGGCGGCTCAGCGACGGTCCACAGAGTGTTGGGAGACCTCTGGGGAAGAATTAGCACTCCTTACTAAAATCTCAGAACGGCGCACGTTTATGATTGCGGAGCTTCCTGGAAGCCCTCTCTTCTCACAGTAGTGTTTTCCAGGTGTGGCCTCTGAGGCCAGGAGAGGAGGGAAAGCTGTCTGTGGCTGCAGTTCCCCTCTGCTGCACCCGTAAGCACTCTATGTGCGTTTAACTCATAGCCGGTGCAGGAAGTCAGCAGCGGCGGCTGGACCCATTTCACAGAAGAAGAAACTGAGGCTCCCTCAAGTTCAGCAGCTTCCCCCAAGATCACATAGCTGACCGCGGCGATGAAGCCGCCTTCCAAACCAACTCTGGAGGCCTTGTTGGTCAGTGCTTGGCCGTTTCCAGGGCAGTTCAGGGGCAGGGTCCCCAGTTTCTCCTCCCAGCTCTGTGTGGACTTGCGGTCAGCCACCTGTGTGCTCTGGAGCAGTCTGATATCTGCTGTCCATCTTGTCTCTCCATGAAAGCTGGAGATGGATCTTTCGGCCAAGTGAATTCTCATCTCACCCGTAAACACAGAAGAGGTATTGGAGGAAAAAAAGAATTGTTATAACTTAAGAAACAAAATAGGTCTGGTCCCTGTGTGGAAGAGGATCACAACAGCAGGGCCTAAGAAAGCACGCGTCCCCAGGGAAATGCAGGGCTGGGCGTCCACCGTGCCGGGCCCCGGGCTCCCGCTGCGAAGGAGCCGCAGGCTCGGGCCAAGGTAACAGAGGCCTCGGCCAATATCCCCAGGCCCTTCCTGCCGCGCTGGCCCAGACCCGGCTGCATCCAGGCCGGAAGGGGAGGCCGAGTGGGAAGGCAGGAGGAGGCCTCGGGGACGCTGGTCTCCGAGCCCCAGCAGGGCCTAGCGTCCCACCCAGAAGGGCCCGCTGCCAAGGCGCCTACCAGCCAAGCTGAGTCAACATCCGAGGGCTGCTGGCAGTGCTGGTGGCTCGGGGGAGAGACAAAGGCTTCCCCCCGCCTCCCCAGGCCTGCATGCAGTCTCCCTGCCTCGGTGCCGCCACCGCCGCCGCCTCTTGTTGCTCACAACCACGGGCCTGCGCGCTTTCTTCGAGACCCACATGGTGCACGGCCCTATTTCCCCTTCACAGAAACGTGTCCTGTTTTTATTCTGCTTCTGCTGAGGACACTGGGGTTTGCTCACCTTACTTCTGTGCCTTGGAGATGGTTTCCCCAAGAAGCAGAAAAGCCAGAATATTTCAGTAATATGACCCATGTGGGTGTCCGGGATGAAGGCCTGAAAGGAACACAAAGGCACAAATATGCGGGCTCACACAGCAGCGATCGTGACTGTTAGTTTAGAAACAGACCCTTTACCCCACTGATGTTTGACAGAAAACAGCACAATTCTATTAAGGAATTATCCTTCAATTAAAAAATAAATACAATAATCCTCAAGGGAAAAAATAGTTTAGAAAGGAGTTTTGCTGAAACCCAATTCCGGTTTGTTTCCGATAATAATAACTGGATCCTTTGTATGTGTGTTCATCATGAGCACACAGAAGCCTTGGCGAGGGGAAATGGTTATGAAGACGAAAATGAGACGGGGTGTTGGTAGCTCTTAGTACAGTGACTTACATGTTTCCCAGCTGATTTATGAGGTGAAGTGACGTGAGAGTTGCTCAGTCATATCCAGCTCTTTGCGACCCCATGTGGAATTCCCCAGGCCAGAATACTGGAGTGGGTAGCTTTTCCCTTCTCCAGGGGATCTTTCAAACCCAGGGATTGAACCCAGGTCTCCTGCATTGCAGATGGATTCTTTAGCAGCTGAGCCACAAGGGAAGCCTGAGGATACTGGAGTGGGTAGCCTTTTCCTTCTCCACCAGATCTTCCTGACCCAGGAATTGAACCAGGGCCTCCTGCATTGCAGGCAGATTCTTTACCAACTGAGCTATCAGGGAGGGAAAGGAAGATAATTAGGAATAGATGGTTCACTTGGTTCCACTGGATAGTGTATTTATATAAACAAATTGCATGTATTCCTATGCAATCTGAGGGGCCTGGACCTCCATATTATCATTTTAGAAAGCCTCCCAAGCTTCTATTTTTATGTTAAAATGATGTAAGCAAAGTACTTTAAGAAATAAAAACAGTAACTGCATTTAGGAGTCACATAATAATTTTCAAATAAGTGTTCATTCTCCATAACTTATAAGCCAGGCTTTACTACAGTTAATTTATAGGGATTTCCAAAACACACTGCTAGGTAGAAAGGCAGTGGGAATTCCCTGGCGGTCTACTGGTTAGGACTTTGCGCTTTCACTATATAGGTTCGGTCCCTGGTCAGGGAATTAAGATCCCACAAGCTGCATGGCACGATCAAAAAAAGAAAAGTCTAGATGCAGAGAAGTGAGCAAAATATGTTGATTTTTAAAAATATAACACTAGTGATACGTATAAGCAGCATAGATGGATGGAAGGAAGGAAGGAAGAATGGATAGGTGGATACTTTACATTCATTATTTGGAACCGGAGCTTGAGAACCAAGTACAAAGAGTTCCCGTATACCCCACCCCAGTCCAACCCTGCGCTTCTTAGGCGCTCACACCTGTGGTCGCTTCCCGTCTCACCCAGAGTCAGATGCAGGTGTCTTATCATGGCCGACAGGGCTGCACCTCGGGCGTCATCGCCCCCATCTTTGGTCCACAGGCTCCTTGGTTGCCCCTGTCCCTTGGGCAGGAGCCCCCAGGGGCTTTCTCAGGCCCGCACTCGCCCGGGTGCATCCTGTGCACGAGGCCTGAGTGCTCCTGGCTCAGCTCTGCCCAGCTCTCCCCGAGGGGTCGTGCCGTGTGCACCCGGATGCTCCCGTGGGTCCTCCTCCTGGCCTCCTTCCAGGCCCCCGCCCCCCACTTCCGGGGTCCTGCTCCAGCATCTTCCTTTTCTTCTACAGGCGCCTGCTGGCATCATGCCATCCCCACCTGCTGGCGCGTCTCTCCAGCATCCCAGCCGGGGTGCCCTCACCCCGACGGGCGCTGGGCTGGGTTTCTCCAGCTGCTGCTTTTCTCAGCAGGGGCATGATGAGATTGTGGTCCTAGTGCGGACTCTGAGGTTGGGTCGCTCTCGTGTGAACTCTGAACCCTTCGCCCAGGAGATGAAAAGCGTTAGGCCAACCTCTCCAAGGACGCTGGCCTCCCTGAGGTACAGCTTCCCTAGCCTTGAGATGGAGCAGAAGAAGGAGTGTGTTTCAGGGGCCT
The DNA here is from genome assembly GCA_006408675.1 of Madoqua kirkii. Lineage (NCBI taxonomy): Eukaryota > Metazoa > Chordata > Mammalia > Artiodactyla > Bovidae > Madoqua > Madoqua kirkii. The sequence goes on along the minus strand of SJYC01004945.1, from coordinate 54,097 downwards.
CCCTGGCCATCCAGTGGCTCAGACGCCACGCTCCCACTGCAGGGGACACCGGTTCAACCCCCGGGCCTGGAAAGATCTTGCGTGCCGCACGGTGCAGCCAGAAATTTAAGTTCTTAAAAAAGGTGTCCATTTCAGAGGACACTCGAAAGGGCATGCAAAGAAAGGATGCAGGTGGCACCTGGTTACAGGACAGGCATCCACTCGATTTCGCTTCCTTTGACCGTGCTGTGCTAGCGTGAGGCCAACGCCAGGCTCTGACTACATTGTCCACTGTGGGGGCACTGAATTCCACTAATGGAAGACAGCTCCTTCCCTGTTGCCGGGGAAAACCAATGCTTCTTCCCGATGGTTCTTCTTTCCCTCCTCTTCCTCGTCTCTCCTCCTTTTCACCTTTTCCTTCCCTTCTTTCTTTCCTCTGCTCTTTCCTCCCATCGATTGTCCTTCATGTTGGGCGTGCAGGTTGAGTCTGCATGTGTCCCAGGAGCAGCCCTTTGCCCACTGGTTGGCCGAATCTCTCTTTTCTCCCGAGAGCCTCTGTACCCTGGTTCTTTGTTCCCAAGGGCAAACCTCTGCCTCCTCACTCTTGGGGGAGGGCTTGGCTGTGGGGACACCAGGCATGGATGGTGGTGGGGAGTCTTGGTTGATGGTTGGTGCAGACCGCTTGCTGACGTGTAACGGGCCCTGGTGAGGCTTGGGCTCCCGGGCCAGTGCCGGCGCACCGGGCGGTGTGCCTGCTTCGGCCCCAGTGCCCTGGGAGTGGCCTCTGGTCCCCATACCACGGTTTGGGACAGGAAGCAAGAGCTTCCGGACCAACTGGTGATCGGAAGGCTTCCCCGAGGAATGACGGGTCCCTTTTCCGTGGCCTTTTTATAAATGTTCATCTCCCTCCTTTGTCACACTTCCCCCTGCCCCATGACAGAGGGACAGGGCACACCAGCCCCACGGCATCCATCAAACCTTTCAAGTTGTCACCTGCCCCTGCGGAAGCACCCTCCCGGCTGCCTCACTGGGCCAGAAGCGAAACCCACCGTCTGAATTTGCAGGAGATGTTCTGAGCTCTGTGTTGACATCATGGCTCAGAAAACAAAAGCGTCCATGCTGTAAGACAGAATTTCAGTTAAGTGTTGCGCTCCTTCACCCGATTGCATCATATTTGGAATTTCTAGGGTAAAAGCGAGGGAATAGAGTAATTCAGCTTTGAGGTGAGGTTGGGGTTTGAAAATGTAGGTGGTGGCCGTCACTCTCAGCTGCCCTTTAGTTGTTGTTTTACCGAGACGCATGCACGCTGGTACACATGCCACGGAGGGTGCCATGTGCCCCAGGAGGACACAAACGGCAGCTCCCAAACAGAATCACGAGCCCCTGGGAGAGCGAGACTCCACACTGTGCGTGTGTGTGAGCACACGCCCTTGAACTATGGGACAGAGATGTAGGAGACAGTGTCTTGTCCCTTCCAGGTTTTGGCAAGAAAGTACGAAGATATCCCTCACCTGATGTATAGCATTGGCCTGTCCAGGGGGCATAATCCATTCTGTATTCATCCACCCATCAGTCCATCTGTCCATCCACCTTCCATCTTTCCCTCCCTCCACCCACTCAACGAAAAACTGCTGGTAACTGTTCTGTGCCAGACATTATTCTCTTGGGAATGACCTGGGATTCTCACTGAAAGCTCCTCACAAGAACCCCAGAAGGTAAGACGCTTGTTGTTTCCGCTGGGTAGGAAAGCGGAGGCTCAAGGGAGTTAAGAACCTGTCCAAGCAACGCAGCTGGAGGAGGCTGAAGTGGAACTGGGGCTCCTGTGTCTGACTCCAAGCCTGAGCGCCCTCTTTGGCACCCTACTCTCCTGGGGCCGGGGGTGCTGAGCAGAAAGAGGAGGTGACTGGGGCTGCTGTCAGCTGCAAAGGTCAAGCGGGGAAGGGGAGGAGGAGATTTGTAACCGACATGCTGGTTCAGTTCTGCCTCCTTCTAGAAAGAATGTCTAATGTCTAAAGTTTCTGTAAATTCCAGTTACATCAAGATGGCTCAACCAGAGGGTGAAAAGTCGCATCTGAATGTCTTATTCTCGGATACTGTTTGATAGCTACTATTTAAAATAACCCGCGTGAAAGTGCTTGTCCTTACGTGGAAACCGTGAAGAGTGGGAGAAGTTCGAGAAATGGTGATCGAGCCCTCGCTGTGCTATCCTGCCATGTGCAATGTGTGTGTAACATACTAATGCGTAGCGTGTATCTCCAACACGCCGGGTACACTAGAGACAGGAGCTGCAGATTAATCACTGCGTTTACTTTTGAACACTTGGCCTAATTCCGTAAGTGGCTTGTGGGGTATATGAAACAAAGCAATGCTTAGGAGAAAACCCAAGAGCGGCGAAGGAGCACACGGCACGAGAAGTCAGACGGGAGAGTGGCCGTCGGGCAGACGTGCAGCCCAGACCGAGCTGCGCAGGCGCCCTGAGTGGGCCCCACGCTCGGTCCGCAGTGTCCTGCTGAGCACCGTGAGAAGAGAGACAGAGGCAGACCTGCGACTCTTCCCTAGTCCAGAAAGAGAAAGCGGGGCAGTTTTCTAGGGACAAAGATGGAGACAAGTCCACACTCCAGTGCGCAGATTCAGTGATTCCCACAGAACAATAAACAGGCAGCAGTGAGTGACCACTGAGTTCAGTCCAGTGGGGGCCTGTGTTTCCTATGGAAAAGGAGGGATTTTAAGCTAGGAAGTCTCAGCGGCTTATGTTCTCAGTTTCAGGGAATTTGGTTTACTTTAATTTTCCAGCTAAAAATTTTATTGGCAAATTTTTTTTAAAGGTCTTGGAAAATGTAGGCTTGTAAAATATACAATTTGTAGCTCATCTAAATTCTGGTAACTCTGTGGTTGTGCTAATATATCAGGGCATTTAATGAGGAGTTTTAGTCACTTAGCATAGTTTCTGGAGCGTCATTGGCACTCAGTAAAATATTGCTGAGTGAAGGAATAGAATATCAACAAGGTAACTGTTGAGCAAAGAGACACAGAGGATGAATCCAGTAGAATATTGGAAATTCTTCAAATTCAGAAAAAACATTGATTTCTGAATTCAGTGTCCTGTCACTGCATCAAGCCACTTCTCTCAGCAACATTATGCCTTGAATTTAATGCTCAGATATTCCTACAGTGCTAGCACTGGGAAACAGGGCTTACTGATTTTTTTTTACATATTTCCACCTAGTTTGTCTGATAAAAGCACATCACTTTTTAATCAATATCGCTGAGACCTAGTTATATATAATAAGGTGTGCACAGTGCAAGTGAACAGCTTGATGAATTTTGATGGGTGAACTACCCCTGTAACCCCACCCCAAAGACGACACCGAGCGCTTCCAGCTTCTCGGAGAATCCTCTTCACCCCGAGTCACCCCACTCCCTCCTCAGGCAGTCAGTGATTAAACTGATTCCTAATTTGCTTTTCATGTTGTTCTGTTTTTTTAATTTTTTTTAATGAAGTCTAGTGATTTCCAATGTTGTGTTAAGTTCTGCCGTTCAGCAAAGTGATTCAGTTACACACACACCACACACATATACACGTTATATTCTTTGATGAAACTAATCAGGCTGTTCTTTTTAATTTATTCATTCGTAGATGTGGCTGCGCTGGGTCCTGGTTGTGGCGCGTGGGGTCTTGGATCTTCGTGGTGCGTGTGGGGTCCTTAGTCACAGCCGGCAGATTCTTAGCTGTGGCCTGTGGCATCTAGTTCCCTGACTGGGGATCGAGCCCACGGCCCCTGCTTGGGGAACGCAGAGTCTTAACCACTGGACCACTGGGGAGTCCCTGGTGTTGTTTTTAAAGTGGAGCAGAACATAAATGCTTTGAAGCTACTCGTGAAGAATAGCCCTCTTGCCCAGCACAGTGGGGAGACCGAGTCCAGCAGACCTGTCGTAGGTGGGTCAACAGCAGGGCCGGCAGACCCCGCCGGCCCCAGCGCTGGGTGCTGCTCCTCCTGAGTGTCTTGTCTGAGCGAGTTTGGTACTTAACCGAGGGGCTCTTGAGTGAGGAACCAGCGGGAGAGTCAGTGACACACTTTTCACTGAAGTTAAAAATTGCAGTGGCGATGGCAATTATTTTGAATTATCCTCAGAATGATTAAGAAAATGATACCCTTAAATAAATGTCTGAAAGAAATGAGTTTTGTTGGGAATAATACCTCACAGCCAGTTCTCAGAAGTCCAAAGACAGAAGCAAATTAAGGGACACCCTCTAAGCAGTTTGGGGAGGAAAAAAAAACACAGAGTGCCTAATAAATATCTCGCCAATCCAATTATAACATTCAAATCAAGGAGAGAAAAGTACAGTATCAAATGTAATGAAAGCTCTCTTTCCCAGCAAACACACAGCCTGCTTCTCACTGTCCAGTGCTGAAGGGGATTTCAAAGTCAGCGTGTATGCAGGGTGGGGGGAATGCCATGTAAATCAAAGTGAAATAATCAAATTTTTCTGGTGGAAATAAGTGCAGTTGTTTGATGTAATTTTGACATTCAGCATAATTTCAGCATCCACGCTGAAGTTAGGGAATCAGGATGTCTCTATGAGATTTATACAGTGAGAATTTATTGATCAGAAAAATCTAAGTTAGACTTTGAATACAGTGTGGCCTTATGCATTTGTGGGGGAATATAGTCTCCTACCGTGTGTGTGTGTGTGTGTGTGTGTGTGTGTGTGTACTATAAGTGTATATATGTACATATATATATGTGTGTGTGTGTGTATATATATATATATATATAGTAGAAGTAGTGGAAGTATATATTCTGCATATTTCACTGCCAATGTTAAGGCAGAAAAGGCCTGTTCCATTTGTAGTGGGGTGAATAGCATCCCCTCTAAAACCGTGTCCACTCAGAACCCCAGAATGTAGCAATGTTTGGAAATACTGCTGTAATACATCTGTAACACAGATGTAATTAGTTGAAGTCATCCCGGAGAGGCATAGGTTCTAAAGCCAATGACTGGTGTCTTACTGAGACGAGAACACACAGAGACAAGCACACAGAGGGGAGAGGGAAATGTAATGATGAGATGGCTGTTGGGGTGCTGTACCTGTGAGCCAAGGAACCCCACAGATTGCCAGGAGCCCCCCAGACTCTGGAAGAGACAAGGAAGAATCCTTCCTCAGAGCTGTCAGAGGGAGTGTGATCCTGTGGCACCTTGACTGAGGACTCCTGGCCTCCTAACAGAATCTCCATTGTTTGAGGCCACCTAGGAAGGGCACCCTTTACAGCATCCTTACACCGGTGCCATGTAAGTCCCCGTCTGCATCTGGAAACAACCCGCCCCTGCTTATAAGGTAGAAATACCCCAAAATGCAGGAGGTGACTTTCCCTACCAGGGAACCTGGGTTTGTAGTGTCTTGGGTCAGCAGTAGAGATCCTTCCAGACGCCCTCTGAGAAGCTTCAGCCGCTCGTCCCCTCCAGTAACTGAGGAGCAGACGACCCAGTGAGTCCTGGAGCTGCAGGCAAGAATTCAGTCTGCACCCCTGCTGATGCTGGTTCTGCTTGCAGAGTGACGAGCCAAAGCGATGCTGATGCAGGGCAGAAGACGGGCCCCCAGTGGCCTCCCAGAGAGTGTGCTCCGAGGACAGGAGAGTCTGAACGAGGGGCTGCTTGGGTCCCTGCTCCGCCTGGAGCCACCCAACCTCTCAAGGAGACTGGTTGGGTCTGTTATCTCCGACCTGGTGCAGAGAGACCAGCTTCCAGCCAGGTGATTTTGCACTGCAGTAGGTGGAGTTGTCTTTCAGTGTTCATGCTCTCTTTCTCTTTTTAAAATTTTCATTTTGTATTGGAGTGGAATTGATCAACAATGTTCATTTCAGGGCACAGCAAAATGATTCAGTGATACCCATACGTGTCTCTGTTCTTCGTGGGTTTTGCTCTCTCCACTTGCCTTCCTGCCACTTAGCCAGGAGTGCCACCCAGACACCAGCTGCTCTTTCTGCTTCATTAGACCTTCCAGCTGCTTAACTAATCCAGCTTCTAATTCACCAGCTTCCCCGGTGGCTCAGAGGTTAAAGCGTCTGCCTCCATGCAGGATACCCGGGTTCGATCCCTGGGTTGGGAAGATCCCCTAGAGAAGGAAATGGTAACCCACTCCAGCATTCTTGCCTGGAGAACCCCATGGATGGAGAAGCCTGGTAGGCTACAGTCCATAGGGTCCCAAAGAGTTGGACACGACTGAGTGACTTCACTTTCAGTAATTCATGAGCACATATTTATTGAGTCCTCATCACATACCAAGGATCATGCTGGGTGCTGGGGCTCAAACTATGAACAGACTGAACCTCTGGTCTAGACCTCATCAAATTCCTGGTCTTAGGGCCAGGGCAGACCCATATGGAGCCTTGGAGTGAATTAGATAAAGGCATCTCATTCTTCTGGGCAGAGTTCATGGCCCAGTGCATGTAACAACATATCAGCGACTTGCATATCAGCCCAGCCCACTTCCTTAGGCCAGCAACCTTGTGCAGCGCAAAATTCGTACAACTGTGCCTGGCGCTGAGTCTCCTGGGACTCCTAATAGCTGACAGGGACAGGACAGACATGGAGGATGAGGCAGGGAGGGATTAGAAAGCACCCAAGGCAGCATCTGACCCAGCCCTGTTTGAGCCAAAAGAGGCACCTCAGAAGGGGAGCCTTCTCAGAGGAGGCCGGCACATATAGCAGTGAAAATAGCTACACAGTGAGCCTTCTGGGGGTTTTGTTGTTACTGTTTCTGTATCGATAAATATGGTGATTCTGAGGCACAGCGAGTTCAATTAATCCTTTGCCTATTTCCGAAGCTTCCTTTCTAAAGGAGAGAATTTATGTGCCACCGTTTAGGCCCTTTTCAATACAGTCACGGCATCGCATTTTGGCAGAGGCACTAAATGACTCGAGAGAGTTGGGAGATGCAGGAAAGATGTTTTTATTATTATTATTATTCAGAAGCTTTTATTTGATCATATAAATCGTTACACTCACTTGAGTTTCTGCCTCAACCAAGACGAAGAATCACATCTACCAATATTCTCAGCCCCACTGCTACCGTATAGAGAGAACCTTAAATTGTAACTTGCAAGTAAAAGAAATAATTGGAGGGATTTATCATGATTGGAAAATCAGACCCTGGAAAATCAAAACACACTTTGCTACGGAGATGAATTTGCATGTGTGGAGGGCTTGTACGTTAAAACAGCCCTGGATGCCATGGGCAAAACCTGCTTCTCTTTCCACTGGCCTGTTTATTTTCATAACCCCATCATATATTAAGCATCTTTGCAGTGGAGGCATCTCTAGACCCTGTTGTCTACATTTTGAAAGTGCCAAATCCTAGCCAGTAGACCACCAGGAGGGCTATATCATCTACGTTTTGAAGAGAAGACCTGCCTTATGGGAACCCCCTCCTTTGAAAACTAAATCCATATGGAATTCTCAGCCTATATAGATGAAGGCAGATATTCACAGTGTGTTATATAATACCACAGTGAGAAACTGCTCTGTTAATAAAACTCAGGGAATTTCTAGTAGCAGCTGTGATAACAGAGCCTAGGGAGTGTCACGCAGGGAGAGTAATAAAGTCCAGTGAAAGAATTCAAGTTGTGTCTTTGAAACTCACTCTGTATGACATTTCTCAGCCTGCTGATTGCATTAGTCAATACCCACAAACCCTACTCTACCCAGAAATCGTAGCTTCCCAGAAGGCTTCTTTGAGTCCTTAGTTTGTTATGACAGCGTATAGAATCTTTCCTGATGCCCCTTTTACAAAATGCAGCCCATCTTGCCTCTGGAATTCCCTGTTCTCCTTCACTGCTCTATTTTGATTTTATTTTATTTTTTCCTGCTAAGATTTATCACCATCTGACTTGACATGTGTATCAGTCAGTAATACTTCGTAACAAATACCCTGACACATAGTGACTTTGAAACAACAACCCTATTACCACATGACTTTTGTGGATCAGAAACCTGCCTGTGACTTAGCTAGCTAGATCCTGCAGCTCATGGCTTCTTACGAGGCTGCTCTCAAACTGGGGGCCAGGACTGTGACTATCCCCAAAGTCAAACAGGGAAGGATCCAGTGGGAACTGGTGGGAGCCATTTCAGAAGCCACATTGCAAATTCCATATTTTAAATTATGTATTTGTCTATCATCTCTAACCCACTGAAATAAAAACTGTGGAAGAGCCAAGATCTCTCTGGTTTGTTCTTCATTATATCCATGCTGCGAGGTTCTTGTCCAATGAAGGAACTCAGGTATTTGTTAAATGAATGAATCAATGGGGAGACTGCTTTTTGTCCCCCAGAGAAGTCCTGCATGTGTCTTCTCTTCTTTCTTTTTATAAATGAATCTGGAGGATTTTTGAGTGTCAAAGGCTGAGAGAGTATAAAAGCTATTTAGGAGAAAATATTTACTTTAACAGTTAGGTAGGCAGAATAAGGGCTTCCCAGGTGGCGCTAGTAGTAAAGAACCACCTGCCAATGCAGGAGACATAAGAGACGTGGGTTTGATTCCTGGGTTGAGAAGATCCTATGGGAACCCACTCCAGTATTCTTGCCTGGAGAATCCCATGGACAGGAAGGAGCCTGGCGGGCTACAGCCCAGATGGTTGCAAAGAGTTGGACGTGACTGAAGTGACTTAGCATGCAAAGATACCCAGGGCCTGATCTCTGGGAATGGAAGATGTTACCTCACTGGGCACAATGGAACTTTACAGCTGTGATTAAAGCTATGGACCTTGAGTAAGGGGATTATTTTGGATTTTCTGGATGAGTCCAAGGAAGAGCCTTTTCTGGGTGTGGTCCCAGGGTTGGACCATGGAAATGACCCAGGGATCATCAGTTGCAGGTCTTTTGAAAGAGCCTGCTATTCAGGGAAGTCCTGATAGAGCCAGGAATTGTGGACCTGGGAAAGAACATTCCATTTTTATTAATACCATCCACACATGTTAGAGACTCAGGATCAGATCTGCATTCATCATAAGATTTTAGGGACGAGAAAGTCTTCCATTGGAACTCGTGGTCTCAGGAAGTTTTGATACCCTCCTTCTAGTCCAGCATAAAGAAGTCTCCACCCGTGAAGCAACTGCTAATGAAAGAGGAGCTGGCTGCTGTTCACTTTGCTCTTTTGCATTTCTTTAAATAATCCATGTATAGAAGTATAACAAATATACAGGAAAAAGCACAAAGCAGTGGACTTTCGTGTGGTAGGAACACTCCTGTGAGATTCACTGAAGCAAGAGCTGATTTACCTCTCGTTGCTCACTGACCGTTGCGTGGAGAGACCATAGTATGCCCAGCCTTTCCCCACGGACGGCCAGCCCGCTGGTTCTGCTTTGGGGCTGTTGCCAGCGGTGCTGCTCTGAAGTTATTTTCCATGTCTTTTGGTGAAAGCATTTCTGTTGGGTCCACACCTGGGGTGGGGGATTCCTGGGGTCAGGGCATCCTTTTATGTTCTGCTTAGATACTGGGACTTGCTGACCTGGGACAGCACGGGAGGAGAGACATGAGTTATGTGAATCCAGGGTCAGATTCTGTCTGCATTTTTAAAATTTTCTTATTTATGTGTTTCTGGCTGTGCTGGGTGTTTGTTGCCAGCGGGCTTTTCTCCAGTTGGGGCGAGTGGGAGCTGCCCTCCAGTTGCTGCACGTGGACCTCTCCTTGCGGCGGCTTCTCTTGTTGTGGAGCACAGGCTTCAGGGCACACGAGCTTTGGCAGCTGTGGCGTGTGAGCTCGGTAGTTGTGGTTCCCGGATTCTAGAGCACAGGCTCAGTGGCTGCGGAACATGGGCTGAGTCGCACTGTGGCGCGTGGGATCTTCCCGGACCGGGGATCGCACCTGCCTCTCCTGCATCGCAGGCGGATTCTTCACTACCGAGCCACCAGGGAAGGCCTCGTCTTTATTTAACATTCTGATATTTGCTCATGGAGAGTGTTGTGCACTCACTGTTGTATTAATTGTTATCTTGATCTGGGGTGCTCTCCTAAATTGCACCCAAGGTGAAGTTTTCACCCATGGTCAACACACTTCACCCTGGCTCCAGCCCTCAGCAGATTCAAGACACCCGCTAGCTGCCTGCTGTCTGAAAGCTTGGTATCTGGTTCCAAAAGATCCATTGGGGCTGTACCAGCTTAAACAGTGCATGAGAAAAACCCCTGGTCCTCAAAGCTCATGCCTGGGCCCATAGGACCTCATGGCAGGCTGCGTTTTATTTTCAAATACACGTTTTTACTCACAAAGACCCTTGCAAGGTGATTTGAAATTTGTTGGCCTGGAGGGGGCAGGAAGGACATGGGCTGTTTCAAGTGAAACATTTAATGTATTAATTGGGTTGGGGCGGCCAGGCTGGCTTCTCATGTCTGCGGTCTTGGTTTCTGGACTGTTAGAAAAGAGACGGGGAGGAGAGAGGGCAAGTGCTGTTTGGGAAGGTCTGGCTGGGTAGAGGGGGGTGGAAGGGCTGCACTCACAGCCAGCTCAGGGCCAACGCTACTCACTAAAACATTCCTTTCCTCTGCTTCTTCAACACGAAGGGACTCTCCATCACCCATTTCCTGTCTCTTTAGGCAGCTCTATCCCACGGCTTAGTGGAGCAGGTATCAGCCTGATAGGATGAGACTTTGCAGGGCTGGGTTTATTGGGTTTAGGTAAGCAAATCCTCTTAAGAAAAACCGTTCATCAGTCAGCCTAATTTACTCGACTGGAGCAGAACGTTTTCTATTTTGTTCCTTGCCGGTGGTCCAGTATTCTGAACACTGCAGCAGCGTGTGCAAATCCAGGCTCATTCGAGGCTAGGGGAGACCCGGAGCTGGAAACTGAGGGTCTAATTGAGATGGTGGTTGACTTCACTGGGGGAAAGCAGAGCAGGGGCGTGATGGCTTCAGAGATGATTGGAACCCGGAGCTGCAAAGCTGGTCCTTCTGTTCTGTACCCCCAAAGAAGAATCTACACTAAGATGCCATCACCCCACAGAGAAAGATTTTTGTTTGCTTGTTTCCGATCATCCAGGGGTTTCTGTCTTCATACCTGTGCTCTGGTTAATTTCACGAGGCAGCTGCTGCAGTCGGTCAGCTCCCAGCCGTCTGCTCCCTCCCCGCCATCTGGGATACTGGCTGTGCTGGGTCTGGTCTTCTGGGTTGCTTGAAACGGTTGGCACCCCAGAGTGCATAGTCAGCTCTGTGTCGCATCAAAGTGGTGGGCTCGCCATAGTCCCGACTTAAGTCTAGCCACTTGCCCTCTCATCTCACCTGCAGTTTCCATTCTTGTCTTGAATTCTGACTGTGTGTGACATGTTCCGGTTTATAGATTCATCATTTTCTTTTTTTTTTTTTCCTGATTCTTAACGTGATTTCTCTAGCTCACACAGTGGTTCCCCTTGTTATCACAGTTGGGATGCTTCATCTACAAGAATGGGATCAGACAGCCTCAATAAGCTGCAGGATGTGGTTTCTCTTCCTCATTCCCCTGCTCAGAGACCCCTGAGCCCCACATGCAGCTGGAAGGTGGGACAGCCCAAGAATGGGGTCTGCACAGTTAGAAATAGCAGGTCATGTCATCTTCATGCCTTGATAGTCACCAATGTGTTCACATTAAGAAACAGATATCTGTATATCTTAATGTACGTAACTTAGAAAGTGAAAGCACCTTGCAGTCTTTCCCAGCCTCTCCAGCACTTTGGTATATGTCCACCCAAATCTTTATATAAATAATTATTATTTTTGGCTCTGCTGAGTCTCTGTGTCTGCACTGGCTTTTCTCCAGCTGTGGAGAATGGGGGCTAGTGTCTCCCTATTTGCAGTGTGTGGGCTTCTCATTGTGGTGGCCTCTCTCGTTGCAGAGCAGGGACTCCAGGGCACTCCCAGGCTCCAGAAGTTGCAGCACGTGGACTTAATCGTCGCCAGTCCTGGACTCTAGAGCCCAGGCTCAATAGTTGTGGCGCGCAGGCTCAGTTGCTGTGTGACATGTGAGATCTTTCTGATCAGGAATCAAACCCATGTCTCCTGCATTGGCAGGCAGAGTTTTTACCCCTGAGCCACGAGGGAAGCCCCACCCAAATCGTGTGTGTGTGTGTGTGTGTGTGTGTGTGTGTGTGTGCCCACACACATGCTTCACTTAACCATACATCTGAGATACCCTTGCATGTCAATTCGTAGAGATCTGTCTCATTCTTGTTAACGGCTGTGGTCAGCTGCACTGTATAAGTGTATCTTAGTTTATTTACCCAGTTATACCCAGAGAATCTTAGAACACAGCTACTGCTTTCAGGCAGAGGAATTCCCTCTCCAGCATCTCTGCAGGAGGCTAGCCCCAGCCCACACAGGGCTTGGGTTTCTTTGGGTCCAGACAGTTTTGATGAATCTAAGTCTCTGTGGTGGTGTCTTCATTTCTGCCTCATCTCCATGACTGGCTGTTCACTCAAGGCCAAGAAAGACTTCCAGCTGTGCCCGTGTCCAGGATATTTTAAAGACATGAAGGAGTTCGGGTAGATAGCCTGCAGAGTCAGGGCCATGCAGACACTAGAGTCCTCCAGTGGCTCGTCCTTGGCCCTTTTATCTTTCCATTCTGTACAGCCTCATCCACTTCTCAACTCTTGGATCATCTTGCTGAGTTTGAAATGTAACTGCCTCCTGGGCCTCTCTACCTACAGGTGTTAGACATCTTGACCACGGATGCAGGTGACCCATCCTTCCTTCAATCAGGGTCCCCCTTCTTCTCCAGAATCCCACTCTCTGGACCCTCATAAGACACTGGCTTTCATCCTTGGCGACTGTCTCCGTCCACTGCATGCCTTCCCTCCAGCACATTTCCAGGACGCCTGCCCTGCACTCCAGGCCTATCATCACGTCTCTGCTGATGGCCACTGATCACGCTTGTCTTTGTTCAGCCCACGCAGAGCCACTGTCAGGGGAAGCTCATCTGACCTCATCCCATAGAGACCCCTTCTCCCTGGCTCACCACCGCCTGCAGAGCAGAGCCCGAGAACAGGACGCCTTCCCTCTCGGACGCTCTGCTTTCCATTTGGCCCTCGCCCCCTCTCTGCATGTGTGTTAGATGCTCAGTTTCTCACTGCCGTCTCTTTAGCTACGCTGACGCTTCTCTTTGGATCATGCTTCCCACCTCTTTCTTTAAGTCTGAGAAGCTGCTTCTTTCTGTAAGGAGGCTCCCCTGATCACCTGGACTAGACTAGATGCTTCTGTTTCCCAACGAGACAGCCCCTTTCTCTCTACCACTGACCTCACCTCCTGCAGTGAAGCCATCCATGTGCATTCCCTGGGTGAATTCTCCAAGGGGAAGACCATGCCTTACTCAGCTTTATATCCTCAGCTCCTGTCACAGGAACTAATGTGTAAGATGTATTCGGGGTACACAGGATGAACAGATGGCTGGATGGACGATGGGTGGATGGATAGATAAGATGGAAGGAAGGATGGGAGAGTCTGAATCCCTGCCGAGCCACTCTGCTTTCAGGCATCAGTGGAATGGAGCTGGGTAACTTGAAACGGCTCCAATCCTCCTCTTTGCTTCATGGTACAATGTCCTCTGCTCTGGAACATCAGCAGGGGGGTAGCAGAGTCTGGAAGGAGAAATGATTCTGTCTTCCCCTCGTCTAGTTCACCACGCCGGGAGCCTCTCCCTCAGTGTCTGCGGGACCGGTTTTCTCAATGCACTGTGGCAAGCTCATGAATTGAAGGTGGAGGTGGTGCCCCTGGTTGCCGTGTAAGCTGTCACGGCGCCCGGGCCAGAAATAAAAGGTACAGGTGAACTAACCAGGGGCCAAGGCGGCTTTTCCCTTGCAGGCGGGCCCCTTTGGTCTCTCTAATCATGGTGATAAGATGAACCGTTAAGTAATAACAGGCACCTACTCTGTACCGCGCACAATGTGTGTTCCACACCACGTTCTGCCGGCCCCATCACTGTCACATTCAGTGAGACTGTGACTGTCATCCTCGGGGTGATGCCAGCAGTGGGTGCCACGTAGGATACAGCCTTCCGTTTATAGGGAGGGTTCTCGGGGCTGTGGACTTGCCCAGGGTCACCCCGGCATTAAGCAGCAAGACCGGGCTCCAGTCCTAAGCAGTGCGACCCCGGAACCTGCCCTCCAGCTGCTCCCAAAGGAAGGAGGACCGAATCCTTCTGGGCTGAAAGTTTCGTTTTCTCCACTAAGGAGGAAGAAGCTGGATCAGAAAGGATTCTGCCTGCTCTTCTCTCCGCCTGCTCTTCTTGCAGGGCAGAGGTGAGGGATGAGTGGGCTGAGGGATCCGGGTGGCAGTGCCGGGTGCCACAGCGCACCACTCGAGGTCTCCAGGGACCTTCCGAGCCGGCTCCTTTTCCATTCTCGATGCAAATGCTCTCCCCCTGATTTGTAACCGCATCCCTCTCGCATAAATGGATTGACAGGCTGTCTAATTTTCCCGTGTCTTCTCAACTGGAGCGCAGTGAGCACGGGTCCGATCCTCTGCACTGGAAGGCTCTCATTTCCCACGCGGGTCGGGGCTGGAGAGGCTTATCCATACACAGGGACACAAGCTAGGCATCGTCAGGAATGAGGGAGTGGCCGCAGAGACTCCTAGGGACCTGGCCGTGCACAAACTTCCCCGGGTTCTCTCCACGGGCCACATCTTCTGAATCTAAGAGGCATTAGGTCAGTGTAGACACTGAGCATTTTTTTTTTCACCTTCACATTAACCTTTAATATCGTAGATAACAAAATAGAGTTTTCCTCCCAAAAGATGCATTGAGAATTATCATATCTCTTGAAGAGATTCAAATAGATAAAGGACTTCTTATTTTTCTTCATTTTAAAATAACTTCACAGAGTTGCCCCAAACAGGGAAAAACGCCTCTTTTCAGTCATCCTACTTCTTTTACATTTTAATAAGTTGTACAATGCAGTAAAGTGTACAGTCCTTAAGTGCGTAACAGCTTGATGAATTTATACTATACACTACCCAGATCAAAATGTAGAATATTCCCAGAAGCAAAAAGGGGAAACTCCCATGTCCCTTTCCAGTTGAAAAGGACATACCCCTTTCTCAAGTAACCCTTTTCTGACTGCCATCATCACGGATTAGTTTTGTCTGGTTCCAGCTTCACGAAAGCAGAAACACACAGGATGTGCTTTCTTTGCGCTGCATCATCATTGGACACATACTCAGCACGGAAAGCTGGGTGTTCTCTAACCAAATATATAACCGTATATAACCCATGGTCTCTGGTTAAAAGGAATTAATGAAAATATGTGAAATAACTGATTTTTTTTTTGCAAAAAGCAGAGGAACTCTAAGGCTTTTTATCTACCCTCCCCGCCCCCCACCCCGCCAACAGTAACCCCTGTAAATGAAAACGATAGGATTAATCTGCACCAAATCTGGGCAGCCTATTTAGAATGGATTGTTTAAAATATATGAACTGGTCTACTCAAAATCCACTTAGGAGGAGCTGCAAGGGCCCCTCAAAAACTTAGCCAAATGACCCACAAGAAACTGCAAGCCCTGATTGGTGATAAAGTTTGTTTCTCCCTCAGGCAGCTCTGGCCCACCCAGGGTGAGTAACAATACGGATTTATTTATTGAAGGAGGGTTAATAATTCTTCTGAATGATGTTGTCGAGGAAAGTTAGAGGTCCAGTGAATCTGAGAAGTATTTCATGTTCTGTCTCTGTTTTGGAGGTTTACAATGCTCATCATCAATGGCATATTTTAGCATATTAAAGCTGCTGCTAAGTCCTGCTGCAGAGATAGTGATGTGGTTGCATCAGCATCAACTAAACATCTTTGCCACGGAACACTCTTATAATGCAGATTCTTCTTCTGTCTCAGAGAACTCATTTTCCTGTAACTTAGGTACTAAAAGCCAGGAGTTAGTAGGTCAGTCTTTGGGTAGAAGAATTTTACTTATATTTTACTTATGATAAACATATGCTTTCCTGATAGCTCAGTAGGTAAAGAATCCACGTGCAATGCAGGAGATCCTGGTTTGATTCCTGGGTTGGGAAGATCCACTGGAGAAGGCTACCCACTCCAGTATTCTGGCCTAGAGAATTCTATGGATTGTATAGTCCATGGGGTTGCAAAGAGTTGGACACGACTGAGCGACTTTATGATAAGCATAAGGCTCCATCTGTTATTTTCTCAAGTTATCCTGAGATTTAAAACATCTTTAAATTATCAAAGTGAAGGTAATATCACTTTCAAAACTTTTTCAGAATATGGATGGAAATACCCATTGGGGGAAAATTTGTTTTATTGATTTTGTGTAAACTTCATTTTACTTTATTCTGAAGCTAATTATTTTGCATCACAGAAGCACCAGAAAGGCTTCTCTTTCCCATGTAACTACACTGCTGCCTCTAAAAATCAAGAGAAATGAGCCCAAAATGGAACTCAAGGCCCCTGAGCTGGCAAGAAAAGGTCGTGGGTGAGTGAGGAAGTGATAGTTATCAGCGAGTCATGTGAGACAGTCTGTAATCAGGGTTTATCATCTCTTTTAACCTTTTCTTTTCTCTGAGATGTGTTTTGGAGCAATCAATAATTGCTTCCAAAATTCCTCCTGTACTCCACAGAGGTCCAGATTTCCCGTTCTGCAGGAATCCCACAGTTTCATCTGTCCCATTATCAGAGGAACATGTTAGTAGCTTTTCAGCAGAAGTTGTTTCTGCTAATTTGCTAATTCATTCATATGCTGTCTGCCAGCTCTGGGTGTCCATGGACCATTTTCAGCTTACTTTTGTTTGGCCAGACAGGAAGTCTGCTTGCTGCTTTTAATTGTATTAATTCCTTCAGAGAGAGGGAAAGTTCTGGGGGGACTGAACAGATTTTATTGCTCAAAGAAGACACATTGCAAGTTTCATGATGCTTTTGCATCACCTGATCTAAACATTTGCAAGAGAGATTGAGAAAAGAAGGCCTTCTTCATATACCATTTTATTATCTCAGATTGTGAATCTGTGCTCATGGGCTAAATTCAATATATAATCAGCACACATTTTTAGTCCTTTTATCCTGTGCTGGATTTGAAGAGGGATTCTTGGAAGAGAAACCTTAGCCCTGATTGTCAAGGAGGACACACCTGTTTGGAGATTCAGGCCATATAGTTAAAAAAACAACAACAACAAAAAACTACTCACAAAATAATCATAGACGTGTGGTGTTGATGGAAAAGACAGTGTTTAATGCGGCCTGTCGCCATGCTTAACACTTAGAGTACTGACTCTTACTCCTCAGCCCTCCATGAGGCATGTAATATTCTTATTTCTGTTTAAACGTGAGGACGCTGAGGCACAGAGAGGTCAAGACATCTGCCTAGGGTCACACAGCTAGTCAGTGGCAGAGGTGAGGCTGTTAGCAGCTTTTAAGAGGAAATTGGCTTTTATTGGGTGTATTCTGTATACCAGGTCTCAGGATGAATTATTTCACACACTATTTGGTTTAATTCTCAAAAAAGCTTTTAAGACAAAGAAGTATTATAGCCACTTTTATAGGTAATGAATTGAGACTCAGGGAAGCTGAGTAGCTTGCCCAGAATCGTAGAGCATCTCAGTGGCAGATCCAAGGTTCAAATCTGGGTCTGCTTGATTCTAAATTCTATTCAGCTGCACTGTGCACATTAAGCCAAGTCTATAGCTTCTTTCTCTAGCTAACTAGCATTTTGTAAAACTACATTCACACACACACACACACACACACACACACACACACACACACACACACACACACACACACATCTCTTTCCTAGCTGCCAGTGGCTCAATTCACTCCAAATATGGAGCCTTGTCACAAAGGATCAGAACTCAGCCCAGAGCTCAAGTGACCAGGGGTATGAGTATCTTCACCTTCGTGACAACACCTGGTCCCAACTGTCCCTGGGAACATCCCTGAAAAACTGTCCAAGGGAACCTGTCTCCTGCATCCCTTTCTGAAGGTAAGGGCCAGCCCCTCCACTTCCCATCAGAGCAGGGACCCCCAGCTGCACAAGGGAGCCTGGCTGACCCTGGATGAGGACTCGGCCCAGGAAATGCCCAGTGGCTGCCCAGTGGAAGGGCTGAGTCACCCTGAGGTCATCTGCAGACAGCCTGCCTTGCTCCCTTCTCAGCCACCGTGGAGCTGGGTTACCTGAGCGCTCTAGCTCCAGCGTATGGGGAAGTAAGGGCTGATCTGGCCAAGAAAGTTGGTAACCTGGAAAAGCCATGAGCATCTCCCCAACCCCAGCCCCACCGCCAGTTGCTGAGTGAGGAGGGAATTTGCTTGGCTCTCAGGGGACCTGGAGTCCTGCCTTGGTTCTCTGGTTGCTTGTTATATGGCTGAGGGCAGGGGCCCCTCCCTCTCCTGGCCTCCTTGTCCCTTGGGTGGGGCCAGGGGATTTAATAACAGACCCGGTCAAAGGATGCTGGTGATGACATGAGGCTGTAAATGGAAACTGCCCAGGGGCATGCTGCAGCCTGTGGGGGGTCGTTTCTTCCCTAAGCCTTCTTATCATAGTCTACCCCCAGCTCCCCCCAATCTCTTCTACTCCTTGGGAAGCTGGCACTCGTCAAGAAGGCCACAGCTCACATTCTTGCCCTGCCACCCAGGGACAGGTCAAGAGAGGGCATGAGGGGCCAGGACGATCGTCACCTGGGATGGAGCCCAGAGCATTCCTCAGGGACACTGGGGACCTTCGTGCCTGTTTGCTCCAAATCATGGCCACCTTTGCCCCTCTCTCGACCCAGCCGCAGTAACCTTTGAATGAAGTGAATGCATAACCTCCCTCTTCCAGCAGGGTCTTTGAGTCTGCAGTCACCTCTGCTAGAACAGAGCAGACGCTTATTTTCATTCTCAGGGGTTGCTTCTTCAGAGACGCCTCCTAGCCTGGTCTCTCCTGTCCGTTATATGCTCTCGTGATACCGCGTGCCTCTTCCCAGCAATAATCACCCCCTCCTTTTCCTTCTGCCCCGTTCGGTTCCATCGCCTCCCGCACTGTCTGTACGTGGCGGCCTTTGTGCTACATTTATGGAAGGAAGAGGAGTGATGCGTTCCCTCTGGGGGCGGGGCATGCGCTGTGAGAAGTCGAGAGCCTGTCCCCTGCCCCCTCCTCGGTGCACGGTGACACCATTGCCCGCTGTGGTTCTGGCCTTCTGGCCCTCGGTGATCGCCTTCCGCCTCTGCCACCCCGCTGTTTCCCTGTGCGCATGCTCCGTGCTCCACTCCGCTCGGACCTGGGCGCAGAGCTTGTCTGGTGGCGCTTGGGGAGGAGCTAGCGGCGACCTCAGGGATCGGCTGGAGACCTCCCGTCCAGCTATGCTCCCCTGTATCAAGCCAAGGGAGCTGGCAGGCTGTGTTTTAATCAATTGATAGCATCGTTTGGCACCCAGCATGCAGCTCAGGTTTTGTACAAGACCAGGTGGCTGGTATTCCCATCTCTCCATCCTCACAGAAATTTCAGGTTGGAGGCAGCAAGCAGCTGCCAGGCTTCTCCTGGAACATTGGAGAGGGGCCAGGGCTCTGCATGGCGCACTTCCCCCGCAGAGGAAACGAACCCCAGAGAGAGGGGAGAAAAGAGAAGAAGGAAAGTGCCGGGAACGTTCCTGGGGGAAATGAAACTGTCATCTGACTGCGGTCTCCCCCTTTTTGCGAGAGGGGGCTGTGAGCAGCCAGGATAAGTTCAACTCAAAAGTCAGGTCAGTCCAGTCCGTTTAGGATTCGCCCACCTGCTCGGGCCTCTGCAGGGGACACACTTCATGCGTCCTCTCTCCTCGTGGGCCTCTAAACCTGCGTCCGTGACCCCCGTCCTTCCTGCTTTCATCGTGCATTCTCTGTCTTCAGACTCTTCCCAGGTCCAGGCTGATCTCCAGCTTGGGACCAGAAGAGTTCCCCCAGTGTCTGAGCCGGGCACAGCCTGTCCCATGGGTGCCACCTTCCTGTGACTGTTCCCCTTGCACAGATGGGTGCTTTACAAGGCACATGCCTCCTGGTCTTCACTGATGTAATTCCAGGGCTGACCCTGGGTCTGGGATGTGGAAGGAGCTCAGAACATGTTTATGAATAAGTGGACGGATGGGCTGATAGGTGAATGGATGGATAGATAGATGGATGGATGAATGCATGGATGGATGAATGGATATATGGAGATTGGACAGACTGAAAGGTGAATGAATGGATGAGATTGTTAGGGGCCGGGAGAGGTAAACAGGCCCAGGGGACGTGCTGAAATGGGCCAGCAGTATTAACAGTGGATACCCTGGGATGGTACACAGTAGTCAACACCAGACTCTAGAATCAGACCAGCAGGGTTTGTGTTCCGATGACTTCGGGCAAATTGTTTTGAGTGATCTAAGGCCAACCTTTCTCATCTGCAAAATGGCATTGGAAGCAGTACTTCCTTCAGAGGGCAGTGGGGAGTGGATGAGATAAGTCATAGTGTGTGCCTGGTACCAGACCTGGCAAGTAGGAAATGCCCAGAAGCTGGGCGTGGTGTTTAGAATGATGATGAAGCAGGGCACGAGGAGGAGAAAGAGAAGGTGGAAGGGGGCATCACAGAGAGGAGGCATGGTGCGGGGGTCTGCACTGCCTTAGTGTTCTCACAGATCCTCCGAGCCTCCATAGCTGTGCCCAGGCTCCCCAAAGTGCTCCTTCTGTGCTTGCCTTTGCCGCTTTCTATAGATTGTCCCCACAACCCCACCACTTCCTGTTGCCTTACCTTGTTAAAGACCCTAGATCTCCCCAGCTTAGTTATTGCATTTGACATTAGTCATCCCATTTATTGCTCAGTATAACTTAATAACTGTTTTTTTTAATCAAAGCAATAAACATACAATTTTTATGCAGATACCACTTTACAAGACAAATCCAATGAGGGTGTTCCTGGTTAGGTGAATCTCCTCCAAGAGGTGGTTTGGGGACCCCAGTGTGTGACTCTGTCATTTCCTAGATCGCTCTTCTCCTCTCTATTTATCTGGCAGATGGAGAAAGAGAAGGTAAAAGATTAAGGGGGAAACATTTATGGGCCAGGCTGGGAACGGCATCATTTATGCATTTATGTCACCCACCTGTTATTGGCCAGGACCAAGTCACATGACTATCTTACCTGCAAGGGATGCTGGGAAATGTAGTCTAGCCATCTTCCCAGAAGGAAAGGAAAATGGCAACAGGCCAGTGGCTTCTGCTAAACCCATCTTCCATGTTCACTGTTGGCTGAAGCCTTTGGTTCTTGGTACACTGACCGCTTACCTCCAAGCCAGCCCTGTCCAGTTGCAGCCCTAGCTCCTCCAGTTCCATCCTGTGTAGAACCACTACCTTCCTTGCCCAGTTCCCACAGTCAAATCTGACGACATCTGGCTGCCAGGTCCAAGACAGAGCACCTCGCCTGGCCTTGAGCACTTATGATGGGGTCCACATCTTGACCCGTGTCCTGGAGGAGGACCCTTCTCCCCTTTCTCCTCTGCTTATCCCAATCTGGGTCATACTAGTTTGTGCTTGGAGTTTTTTTTTTTAATCTAAACCAATTAAAAATGTACTTTGTTAAAGAGTGGGGGAAAAATGCCTTTCACCTCAGCTGAGAATTCTGCCTGCCCGTTTCACCTGGAAAAGAATTAGAAGCGACAGCATGTTGCTAAGTGGGGAGTTTGAGCAGTCCCTTCTCTGTGGTATGGGCTTCAACATATTTACTCCAGCGTGTGGACAAGTTTGCCATATCAGAAACTCAGGTTCTGAGAGGTGGCATCTCAGACAGACCAAGGTGTATTTGGGGACAGGCCGAGGTGTCTGTTCATCTTACGCCCTGGAGCTTGACCCAGGGGAGGGAGAAAATCTGGGTTTCCATGCCATCCTCCAATGGTTGGGATGTCAGCATCCTTTCTCACCAGCAGCTGCTCTCCTCATCACTTTGTTCATGGAAGACCTGCAGGAAGTGGTGTGGGACTGTGGGCATTTGAGCTATAAAGCTCAGGTTCAAGCCGGACCTCATCACTAGCTAGCCCTGTGATTTGAGCCAAGTGACGATTTCTCTGACCAATTTTCTCATCTCTAAAATTGGGTCAACCAGTGCCAGCAGACCACAGAATCTAACCATGGGTATGAACCTTAGCATGGAGCAGTCTCTGCTTTTTCCCTTTCCTATAAAGGAAATAGCAAATCCTGCTGAGGGCGTGGGGTAGAGTGAGGTTGCAAACACTCTGGACTGTGGTCTGCACAACAGGCCTGCCGCCCTCTGGGAGGCAGGCGAGCTGGCTCTGCTCTTGGAAAGAGGTAGAAGATTCCCTCTGTCAGCAGGGATTTGATCCCTTACAAGTGCAGCTATTGAAGCCTGTGGTGACAGCCCCTCCCTGGCAGATTCCATGAAAGCTCAGAACCACAGAAAGGAGCTGGAGTGCCAGGGCAGGTCTTCAAACCGATGCTTATTCGGACGTTGGAAATAAACCACTCTCTGCAACACGTACCCAGTGAAAACAGTCATGCCTCTGGATTTTTCTGGAGCCCTCATAAGGATGGTAGACTGGTATGTTGGTCTAGAACATGGGTATGCTGTGACGGATGGTACCCAGGTACTCTAGGTATCCTGGGTTGGAATGTAGCAGCACTGGGATTCTGCAGCCAGTGGTACATTGAGATGGACATTGGTCCATGGGAATGGAACATAGGTGTGCTGGGATGGTACACAGAGGTGATACACAAGTATGCCAGGATCGTATGGAAAAATGGTTCACAGCTGTGCTGGGATGTTTTTATCCTGGGATGTTACCCAGGTATGCAGACAAGCTTGGAGGTAGACAGAGATGGGACAGGGAGATGGTACACAGGGTCGGTACCCAGACACACAGAGATGGTCCACATACTAGATGGAACATGAGATGGGACGCTGGTACATCAGCTGCTACCCGTGTACACAGGGATGGTAAAAAGGTATGCTGGATGGGCCAATAGGACAGTATTGGGATGTTACACAGGTGTGTTGAGACTGTCCCCTGGGATGTTACACAGGCATATTGAGAAGTATACATGGATGGTACACAGAGATGGCCTGTGGGGACCCTGGGCCAGTTTACAAGGATGGTACACTGTTAGGTGGGATAGTGCACCCCAAGATTCTAGAAATAAAGAGGCTAAATGGACTCTGGAAAGGTCCCCACTGTTGCCACATCTGAGACTCACCACACTGCTTTTATGTGGCTGATAATCTTTTCTGATGGAACCTGTAGCCGTGTACTGGACAGGCTTCGGAAATAAGCTTGGCCTCAAATTCCTGCTCCTCCCCTCTTGGCGTGTGACCTGGGGCAGGTTCCGAAGCTTCCTAGGCTTTGGCTCATTATATAAAACAGAGAAGGAAAAAGCTTCTTTATGGGCGTGTTGCCAAGTACAGACCCGCAGTGAGTCCCGCCTCCGTGTTAGCTCCGTCATCAGTTATTATAACCTGTCATGCTGGAGAGGGCCAGGGAGGGTTCAGGAGCCTTAAAGGACCAAGTTAGAAGCTGGAGCTTCACCACTCAGTAACTCTGAGGCCTTGAGCAAGATACTCTCTTAGCTTTGGTCTTCTTACCTCTAAAATAGTGTTAGCAATGCTTAACCCTGAGCATTTGCTTTATTTTTTCCATCAGTAGCTATATTCCACAATGAATTTCAGCAGATTGCAAAAACACAACAAATGAAATGCAAATAGAGTTCCAGGTGAAGGGAAAATCAAGGTAGAATAAGAAAATTCCTGGCATGTTTATGTAGGAGGAATGTTCAGTCATCAGAATATAAAGGAGCCGTAGGTGCGGAAGGCGACTGACCTGGCTTGGTTCATGGCAGGAACTCAATAAATGTTTGGCTCTTCTCCGTAGATGAACACAAAGTTTTAGGGGGTAGTTTTCTTAGGCTCAAAGAAATAGGCAGAAGCCTATTTTTTCTGCCAGGAGAGCCAGGCTCACAGGCTTCCAGGCTGTATAGACCTAATCAGGCCAGTCCCAACCTGCTCGGTGACACCCATGTCCAGCAAATCTCGTCCGCAGCGAGCAAGCTGGGCTTTCATCCACGTCCACGCAGAGCCCACGCTCCCCGGTCCTGCGGCTCTTGAAGGGGCATCTTTCAGCTGCAAGGCACAACAGAGGCCCTGGTCATCATTAAAATGATCCAGTGGCACCTTTTTCTCCAAGAAGAGGAGTGTCGCTGACAGCTCCGGCCAGCCCCAAGTTCAAATTAAAGTAATTACAGCGGTTCCATCTCTGGATCCTTTCAACTGTTGCTCGAGTCTTTGTTCCCTGATGCCCTGCAGTGCTCCGGGCACTTCTTTTGGCCTTGTCAGACATGCTTGATGTCCTTGCAGTGGGAATCTTCACCTGTGACAGGTGTGGGTTACACTTGACCTTTTGGAGCAAGGAGCCTAGAAAAGACCCTCCAGATGGCCAGGGACAGCAACATGGATTCCTGTGGCACCTCTCCTCAGGCCTGCATACATGAGCACTTATAGGAAATCACATTAAAAAAAAAAAAGTTTTCCACCACGATGGAGACACCAGGGCATAGAGATGACAGGCTTCGTTGCCTAAGGTGAGACAGGAAGCCGGTGACAGGAGCCCTGTGCCACGTGACGGCAGAGTCGCTCACTCACTGTCATCTTGTCATCCTGCTCCCCAGAGCAGTACCCAACTTCTCACCTAACTGTCACGCACTGTGAATACCCAGACCCTCCTCTTTTACCCTCACAACTTCCTCGGAGAGGATCCTCCTGCCCTCCACCATTTGAAGATGAAGACACCGAGGGTCAGAGAGGACCTGTGAATCTGCCAAGACCACCAGTCAAGAAAGGAGGACAGTTGAGATGTGAACCTTTGTCCATGCTCATAAACCCTGTTCTTTACCATCTCCAGTGGCCACGCACACTCGATTGTTCTTGCATTTTGTTATGGAAAACTCCAAACATGGGCAAGGTACTCAGAAGACTGTTGTATTAGTTTTCTATTGCTGTGTAACAAGTTTCCACAGATTGCCAACTCCCATTTATTGTCTCACAGCTTCTGTGGGTCAGGAATCTGGGCGTGGCTTTCCTGGGTCCCCTACCCAGGGTCTTGCAAGGCTATAGTCTAGGGGGCCTCACTGGCCATTGGAAGTCTTTTTTCCAAGCTCATGTGCTGTTGGTAGAATTCCTTCCAGCTGTAGGCTTTGTTTCTTCAAGGCCAGCAAGAGGGAATCTCTGCTGGGGTTCTTTGAGTCTCTGAGCTCTGGAAAGCC
This sequence comes from Madoqua kirkii, assembly GCA_006408675.1. Classification (NCBI taxonomy): domain Eukaryota; kingdom Metazoa; phylum Chordata; class Mammalia; order Artiodactyla; family Bovidae; genus Madoqua; species Madoqua kirkii. The sequence goes on along the minus strand of SJYC01004945.1, from coordinate 28,916 downwards.
CTAAATCCTCGTCCAAGGGCTCACCTGCTTATGTCTAGCCCACCTAGGATAATCTCCCTCAAAGTCAAACTGATTAGGGACCTTAATTACATCTGCAGAATACCCTCCTCTTTGCCACATAATCTAACATAATCACAGGATGACAGTCCATCATATTCACAGGTCTCTCCCCCATGCCAGGGAGGGGATTACACAGAAGGGAGGGTCATTGGGATCCTCTTAGAATTCTGCAGCAAGTATAACCTGTGGGGCCTCATCACGTAGCTTTGCTAAGGATTAACATCCTCCGCTGCCTGGTTTGTTTCCTACTCCTGCTTCATCATCATTCATTTTTGCCTTTTTTTTTTTTTAAGGCAAAACTCATGTACATTGAATTGCATAAATCTCAGCAGGACAGTTTTGATAAATGGATGCACCCACATAACCCACATCTTGATGGCAACTTAGAATATTTCCATCTCCCCAGAAAATTCTTCCCTGTTTAGGCTCACTTACGGATATCATTTCATTTTCAAAATGCTGCTACGTATAAGAAATAGCTAACGTCATATCCAACAGAATGTAGCAATCAATAAATGTTAGCTTCCTCTCAGTTCCTTTAAGTTTGCATTCAGGTTCTTTTTTTTGATAAATGGATGACCCACATAACCCACATCTTGATGGCAACTTAGAATATTTCCATCTCCCCAGAAAATTCTTCCCTGTTTAGGCTCACTTACGGATATCATTTCATTTTCAAAATGCTGCTACGTATAAGAAATAGCTAACGTCATATCCAACAGAATGTAGCAATCAATAAATGTTAGCTTCCTCTCAGTTCCTTTAAGTTTGCATTCAGGTTCTTTATGAGACGCCAGGAAGGGCAGGAGGAGGCATGCCCGTGGCTGCAGAGAAAGCTTCTGGAAGGGCTTTCGGCAGGATGCCTGGGGAAGTATGTAGTGCTTTATCTTGGGGCTGGACGGCTTGACCATTGTCAGCTCTGCCCCCAGCATGGAGTCTGGGAAGCATTCCGATGCTTTGATGCCCAGAGGATGCGTCCACATATTCCTGATTGTGAGGGCTGACCATACCCTTTGGTTTTCCAATCTCTCTCAATAGAGCTAGGTGCTCTGAACACACCTGGGGGTGGGGACAAATCTTGCCCTTGATTTCCTGATATCAGATGGGCCCTTCTAGCCTCCCAAAAGCAGGCCTGGGTCAAGGCTGTGCTCAGGGCCTTCCTCCCTCAGCAGCAAAACAACAAATGAAACAAAAGTAAAAAGAACATGGCATCTGGAGAAAGAAGAGGGAGTATAGCATCAGACACATACTCTGCAATTTGAGCCAAGTCACTGTAACATCGGAGCCCCTGTCTCCATGTCTCCCAGCTCAGCCTCATCAGATCTCTATGGATCAAATGCACACACAGCCATTTCCGGGGAGAAAGCTCCTGAATTCTGCACTCCCTTTCCTTCTTTTGTCTGTTTGTCCAGCCGGCCACCCTCTGAATCAGCTCTCACACCTGATGTATATGAGGGATGGATGCATATGGATTCTTAAGACTTATTTTGTGATGGGTATTTTTATAGATACCAGTATTATGAACCAGGGATAGTTTCCCCCACAGAAGCAAGTAACAAAATGCATTAAGGTTTCCTGGTGGGACCAATTTTTTTTTTTTTCCTGCACCATCTGGAAAGATTGGGATGAGGGAGAACCTCTGATCTCTAATTTAGAGACTGTGAGGAATTCTAGACCTTCCTCCCCCCCACCTCATGCCTTCTCCTGCTTCCTCCTCATCCGCCCTCTTTCCTGCCCTCCCCTTCAGAGATGTGCTCATCCCACCTCCCACCTCCTATTCCCTTCCACTGCTTTCTCCTCCTACCCCCTCCTTAGACACATGGGGACCCTCCCGTCTATTGAACACACTCTCCACCGTGACTTCTCCCTGCCCGACGCTCATAAACCACAACCCCCAGCACCCTGGGTCTGCAGATGTTACAAGAACAACCTCATGTGGGCTACACTGGTGATTTCTCATTTAATTTTTTCGAAGATTTGATTTTTTTTTTAATTTAAAACTCAAAAATGCCATTAAAACCCTCACCCAGATCAGCTGTATCTTTAAGTGTAAAATCCATTTCAGTCGGCGGAGCCCTCGCTATGGTTAAGTACTTATTTTTATTGTCTGTCTGGGCATGGTTTTTAACTGCAGGTGGAGGAGTGATCAATAATGTCATAAAGACACACTCACCACATGCCCTCTCCCCAAGCCTGGGCCCAGGGGAGGTCTGCGTCTGGAACGGTCCAGCGTGTTCCAGGCTCCTGAAGGAGCTCTCTCCTCATTATTTTGTCTGATGCTCTTTGGCTTAAGCAGTGCGTTCTTTTCACAGTTTCCCCAACTATTTGCAAAGGGAATCGTCTGCTGGACATTTACACTGGGGCAGGGGTGCCCTTGGGAGGATGTGAGGGTGCCCTTCCTTTTGCGAGGGGCCTGGGGTGCCTCCATCTCTCCGGCGCTCACCCTGGCTGGTGGCAAGCTCAGGGAATGAGAACGGGCACATTGATTCCTGGTGGCCCCCCTTGGGTGGCAGCGTCCTGGGTCTGCTCCTGCATTCATTTATCTTGTCTGCATGTAGACCCAGGGCTTATAAAGAGGAAGGAGGACTCCTTCCCCCTCCTCCTGGACAGGGAAGCTCCAGAGAGGAAGCGATGGGCTCCTACACGCGGGCAGTGGGGCGCAGGCTCTGAGCGAGGGCTGTGGGCATGAGATGGGAGTGCAGGTGTGTGTAACCTGCCTCGTCAATGGGCGTGAGCCTCCAGTTCTCATCTGAGTTCAGAGAAAGGAAAAGGAGTGAAAAGGGCCCAGCTGCAGTCCAGGGGAGAATGGCTTTGAATCGCTGTTTTCCACTGATCTAGGCTTAGCAGCACTCTGAAGCCTGAGCATGTCCAAAAGTCAGTGGTGGAGGCCTGGGGGCTGGGGGCTGGGGGTGGTCAGGTGGGGAAGACACAGGAGCTGTGTCCCAGGGAAGCAGACTGCAGGTTCAGTGTGGAAAGCAGCAGGGCCCCCTTGTTACCCGCCCCCCACCAGCCCTGTGCCAACATGGGCTCTCGTTCACACATTTATTCACTCTTCCTGTGTTTAGTGAGAACCTGCTGTTTACTCATGCTGCATGAGCTGTATGAGCTGATGGGCACTGTGCTCACAGCCACTGCGATAGATGTCCGCTGGAACAGCCTGGGGAGGCTGACTTCCTCCCCGTCTTTTGGCTAGGGGAGCTCCTATTCACCCTTCAAAGCCTAGCCCTACCGTTACCGCTTTTATGAAGTACAGCTGTTTCTCAGCAAGCACGCATCAGCCTCAGGGCCTCTGCACTGTCTGTTCCCTCTGCCTGGAAGGCATCCCCACGGCTCACTCCGAGGCTCCGTCCAGGTGACTGCTCAAAAGTCAACTTCATTGGAAAAGTTGTCCTCTTTTGACACTATATAAAATAGCTTCCCTAGCTCTTGCCTTATGTCCTCACACCCCTCAGTCACGACCTTAGTGTGTGTGGTTCCTTCTCTCACCGTCCGTCCTTCCCCCCAGAGTGTAAGGACAGGGCTTCTGTTCTGTTCACACTGGTCCTTGGTACATGCCTGCTCGTCGCTGACTGGCTGAGTCTCTCCAGGACTGGAGTGTCGTGACTTAACCCCTCGTTCCCTCTCCAAGACATTTCTTTAACGGTTTTGTCGAGATGTAATTTACATACAGACCATAACAGTTGCCGTTTAAAGAGTGAACTGTAGTGGAATTTAGTGTATTTATAAAGCTCTGTGGCTACCACGCACTCTGATTTTAAACCTTTTCATCAGTCCCTGGAAGCCACTCACCAACTTTTTGTCCCTGTAGAGTTGCCTTTTCTGGGCATTCCAAGTAAGTGGGCTCATACAAGACACACTTTTGGTGACTGGCTTCTTGCCTTTAGCATATCCTAATTTTGAGGTTCATCCATAATGCAGCATGTGCCAGTGTTTTCTTCATTTTTATCGCCAAGTAGTATTCCATTGCATGGCTAGAACACACTTTGTTTGTCCCATCACCAGCTGATGGATGTTTGGGTGATTTCCACTTGTTTTGACTATGATGAATGATGTTTCTGTGAGCAGTCACAAGCAAGTCTTTGTGTGGACATGTTTTCATTTCTCTTGGGTAGATTCCTCAAAGTGGAATTGCCGGGTCTCCAGGGCCGGTTGTCACTTTGTTCGTGTCGTATATTTCTTCTTCTTTTCCATTATGAGTCTTTGAGCTGCCTGTGGGCTGCTTGTGGGCTTAGAGGAGTATTTAAATATTGCTCTAAGACTTAATTCAGGCTTTTACCAATGGTAGCTCCTCATAAATGATACTGGAGCCAGGGGAAGAGAAAGGAGCTGAACTGAGACTAGAAAGTGCTCCTGAGTTAGGGGAGAATCAAGGCAAACTGCTGTGGGTTCTTTTCTTACAAGGAAGCTGAGCTTTGTCTTGTGTATGAGGAAGAAAGTGTGTCTACACTCAACAAGGACGTTTTCTTCCACGTTGTCAATGGTTTGTTCCTATCGCCTTTTGAAAGGTTTCTGGTTTAACAATAAACATAAATGGCACCCCTCATGGAAAACTTGATAATACTGAACAGTAAGGAAGAAAATGGACCACCTATAATGCTACGTTCCTGACATGGCCCCTTGCCAGATGCCATCTCTGAACTTCAGGTTTTTATGTTTGGAAAGTGGGGAAAATAACAAATGTCCTGGTGACCCCAGGAATCTGGAGTGAGGCTTAAACACAATAATCTGGGTCAAAGTGTCTCAGAGTCTTTATTTATTAAGTCTCAGCATTCTCAGTCAGCCCTCGGGGGGAAATCCTGGTCCCTGTGATTCCAGTCCCCTGTCCTTTGCCAGTAAGCTAAACAACCTGAGTGCGGCTCGCTGTGTTGAATGAGAGACGGGGAGTGTAGTGGTAAAGGGCGTGTGTTCTGGAGTCAGACATATGCATGTCACCCATTCACCCATCTGTCCAACCCTCACTTCAAAAAATACACATTCCGAGTGCCTTCGATGGGCCCAGCCTTGTGCTGAGAAATGGAAGCCTGGCTCTCCTCCATACACATCAAATGACCTCTTTCATCAGCCAACGTCAGTTTTCTCTGCTGAAAAATTATCATAATATCATTGGGCTGTTTTCAGAGTTGAATCAGTTGTACTTAGCAGATTATCTGGCAAGAGCGAATTGACACACTGGCTGTTGTTCTTAGTGATAGTATCTGTACTGAGTGGGCTTCCCAGGTAGCTCAACTGGTGAAGAATCTGCTGCGATGCAGGAGACTCTGGTTCGATCCCTGGTCGGGAAGATCCCCTGGAGACGGGCATGGCACCCCACTCCAGTACTCTTGCCTAGAGAAGCCCCGTGGGCAGAGGAGCCTGGTGGGCTGCAGTCCATGAGCGAGCAAAGAGTCGAACATGACTGAGCGACTAAGCGCAGCACATCTGTGCTGAGCGGGAAGACATCCTCTGGGAGTTGACATGGGGGGGTTGGCCTCACGCCCGTGCCCCTCTGTGTTCCTGAAGCCTTCTCTAGCCCCGGGGAGGGGGTACCTTTGCTGCCATGCCCCCAGCTGCAGCCCTGATCCCCATCTCTCTGAATGTGTAGGGTCCCAGCAACATGGCTTGCCCTGCACCCACCGACCAGCTCTGCCAGGAAAGGGTGGACAGGCACTCCTGTTGGCAGAGATCCAACCAGGCCAAGTGTTGGGGTTCAGAGGACAAAGGAAAGGGACATTGCAAGGAAGTTCCTACTTCCTCAGAACCAGTGTTCCTATCTCCCTGGCTCACATGATCTATTGGGACATCCTTCACGTTCCCAGTGTAAGCACGTTGCCGGAAAAATGCCAGCGGTGGCCATGTGATGAAATGTGCTTCTTTACACGTTTACTGGCATGGCCTGAGGGAACGGGGGATGGGGGAGACGGGAGCACACTCTGCATGCCTCTGAGCAGGGCTGAGATGCTAGATTTATATTATTAACCACTTGTTGAAAATGAAGACCGCTTGCATCTGTACAATGGGAATACTGTGAATCCCTGTTAGGAGGGGATTTATGGGTGCAGATGAAACCTCGGACGCAAAAGTGCCTGGCTCTGTACAAAAATGGCCATCTTTTCCACCTTGTAACTTATTTCATCTTCATATCACTCAGCAAACTGGACAGTTTTATTGTCCCTATTTACGGGGAGGAAACGGAAGCTCAGAGAGGTAACGTCACTCTCCGAAGGCCACGTAGTGAGTGGGTGGGAGAACCTATCTTTGAGCCCAGATCTGTCGGAATCCTGAGCTCTGTTCTATGTTCTCCACGCTCTGTCCTTGCCAGTCACCATTTCTTTACCACAGGGTCGGCAAACCTTTTCTGTAGAGGGACAGATACTTGATCCAGCTTTGGGGTTCGAATGGTCCCACTGCTCAGTTCTGCCTTGGTAGCATGGAGACAGCCCTGGACAGCATGGAAGTTCATAAGCATGGCTGTGTTCCAATAAAACTTTATTTGCAAGAACAGGCAGAGAGCTGTGTTGGGCCCATGGGGCTGCAGTTTGCCCCCTTCTGCTTTGGAGCATGCCCTGGGCAGCTGGGGAACACCATGGAGAGGGTTAAGGCCTAGAGGCCTGCTGACGTGAGGACGGCTGTGGTCTCTCCTGAGCGTCTGCCTGTCACCGGGGCATCGCTTTTCATATGGAAGGTGGCTATTAAAACAGAAGGGTGAGCCTGATTGACCGAAGGCAATCAAAGAAGCAGGAGGACTAAGCACAAGAGATCTCCATTAGAAGGGTCTCCTCCATGTAGCCTTCCTGACCGAGGACAAGAATAGCCCGGGTGATTTATAATGTTCCCCGGAGGACTTGCTTCTCTGGTTTCTTTTCTGTCCCCTGGATTATCTTGTCCTCAGCCACCCCCTCTCCCCAGATCCCAAAGAATTTGGGCCTCTCCAGGCACGGGGGCCATGTTACCACTGTCTGAGCCTCCCCCCACCCTCTGCCTGCCCCTCTGTGCCAGCAACCCTGCATGGGGCGAGCTGGGGGTTGCAAATTAAGGATATGTGTGTCTTGAGACTGGAGCTCCCTGGGTCTGCTCCAGCCCTGTTTCTGGGACAGCAGGTGCAGCCGATCACTGACACCAAAATACATTCTTAAGGCGAGGGCAGACAGGCCAAACAAGAGAAGGTCTCCCCACCCTCCCAGGACTTGGCCTCCTCCAGAGGACACATTTGCCGTGAGGACACCCCGGTGTTAATCCTCTCACCCAGGAGACGTACGCGTGGGTCAGCACTTTAGCCGAGGGCTGGTCTCAAGCAGGGGCATCCCCCCGGAGCCGCCTGGCCAGCCCAGGGCAGGAGTAATCAGGCCCTTCGTGGATGCCTCAGCTGCTGGGGACTCCACACGTGTCATAAATCAGGAGCTTCACCCCACTTTACCCGTACCTTCCTTGCGAACGTGCAGGGGCTTCTCGGCCTGGGGAAGACAAGACGGTGGCGGACGCCGAAGCCGGGCTGGCCAGCCACCGAGGCCGTCTCTTGATCAACTTATTACCTGAGATTTATGCGCAATGCAGCTGGGTCTGCTCAGTGACACATTCTAATTTAATTAAATTTCTGTTGGATTGATGTCTGATCAATCAATACTGTTAATGTTTTTGCAATTTGGAGATTAAAGTATGGTCAAGATACCGCAAACCCCCAGCACCCTCCACTTACTTCAGAATGTTCTTTTGGAGGAGATTTGCTTGCCTGCCTGCCTTGTTTTTTCCCCTTCTCCTTCCCTCCTTTCCATATTTAAACATTTATTAAATGCCTAGGATGTGGAGATTGGACAAAGTGGAAATAAGGCTTACAGCAGTGCTATGCAAACCTGAGAGTTCCCTGGAGGGCTCGTTAGAAAACATCCCTGGGCCCGGCCCCCCAGAGTTTCTGATCTGGTAGATCTGGGATGGAGGCCAAGAATTCACATTTCTAGCAGAGCCCCAGTTCAGTCTGTACTGGTCCAGGACCTGGTCTGAGGACCACTGGATTGGAAGTTAAGGGTTCAAACTTTGGAACCCCCTGGATTCAGACTCCAAACACAAGCTGTTTGGCTTCAGGCAAGTAAATTGATTTCTCTGTGCCTCTGATGCCTGATCCATAAAACAGGGAACAATAGTTAAGCCTAATTCAAAGGATTTCTGCAAGCAGGCAGTGATATTCTGCAGTGTCTAAAGAATACCTGGTTTCCCAGGTGGCTCAGTGGAAAAGAATCCACCTGCCACTGCAGGAGACGCAGGTTCGATCCCTGGGTTGGGAATATCCCTTGGAGGAGGAAATGGTAACCCATTCCAGTGTCCTTGCCTGGAAAATTCCGAGGACAGAGGAGTGTGGTGGACTACATCCATGGGGTCACAAAGAGTCAGACAGGACTGAGCACACACAGAGAACACCCAGCATGGTGCCTGGCGTGCAATAAACAGGCCTGATGTTGAGAGGGAGGCAGCTATGGGCTTGTCTGCCTGGAACTTTCCACCTTGGAGAAACACTGAGAGGCTCTGATGGGGCATTTACGCTAATCGGAGGTGACAGAGAGGACCTCCTGGTGAGATGGACATGGGGGAGGAACCGACGGGTGAAAGGGATTCTGGGAGGCAGGCATCCTTGGGGGCCGTTTCAATGGGTTTGACCAGTATTCTTAGTCCAATGGGGAAACAGTGGGGTATTCTAAATGAGGAGGTGACAAAACTGTATATGAATATTGAAAGGATCTTTCAGCTGCCCTTGAGGGGACTGGCTTACAGGATGGCAAGAATGGATACCCTGGTAGCGCTGACTGAATGTCAGCCCTCGAGCTCTAGGATTGTTTCTGTCTGGAGATCCAACTGCCCGTTGGTCCCTCTCCCATACTGGTGGGTATCAGATAGATTGGATATACCTCGTGCCCATCTATGAAGTGATTAACCCCATGGTGTGAAAGGCACCATGTTGAACGGTCATCTGAGACTCTGAAGGTGTATTATTTTACTAATATCACACACATCGTTTACCTGCAGAACAATTGCCAATGAACACATGTGTTCAAAAAAATCTTTGCTGGCCACCCGTTGGGTAGACCAGATCAGGAAGTTGGAGGTGCCACCTTGAAGAAGCCTGACCTTTAAAACTCTCTGGGTTCGTATGGGCAGGCAGCTGTAATTCAGGATTTACGCTTAGTTTATCGTTAGCTTTTTGAAATCCTGGAATCCCTGTCGCAATGCTTTGGATCGTTTTCATCGCTCCGTTCAGTGCTCAAGTCAGTCTCAAGTGGCATAGCCTGAAGAGCATTACTGAGAGGGAGGTGGCTTCAAGTTCAGGGTGGCATTCGTGGGCATGATTTAAACCTATGAATCATTTTTTTATTCATACAGATCTCAGAGCACATCCTGTCCGCCCTCACACACCTGTGCCAAAGCAGGTAGGAGACGGGGAGTCCAGAGGGAGTGAGGTACCCCAGGGAGTCCCCACCCCCTCTCCTCCAGGACTCAAAATCCTGCATCTCATCAGGCTTCATAGGAGCCTGAACTAGGAGGGCTGGGCCTGCCTGGGGAGCCCAGAAAGCCAGAACGGTTCTTCACTTCTCCTGAGGTCACTCCCAGCCTTGGAAGTCTCTTTGGGGTACCAGACTCATTCATCCATTCACTCATTCAACCCTTTACTCAACAATCCAGGCATCACAGCAGAGGACGTCTTTGCCAGGTCCAGGAGATCTTCGTTTCCCCTGGGAAAATGAAACCCCGTACTTGTGTCAACCCATTTCTTCCTCACAGCACCTACTACACGTAGAACCTATTATAGCTCCCACTTTGCTAGCGAGAAAACTAAAAATCAGAGAAAGTTGGTTGGCCAAGGCCACACAGCTACCACAGTAGCGCTGAAATGTAAGTGCAAGTCTATCTGATTTACAAAATAAGACTGTATGTTCTCAAGTATGTTTTTAAGACATACTCTGCTCACGTCTTCATCCAAATAGTTAATGAAAACACGTGAAATGTTGGCCCCTTGTGAAACGATTCTAAGCTCTTGCTCCTGGTGGCCATTGGTCTGTGAGACTTGAATGGCTGGTTATCCAGCAACAGATTCACCTCCGCTGACCGTAAACTAGGCCACATTTCTCCTGGCTGAGATGTTGTCTCATGCCTTTTAAGCCATTTCTACCCCATTTCCTTGAACTCCCAGTCTGCTACTCCTTTAGAAAAGTCTTGATCTTAAGCCATGGTGGCAACTGGGCCCCATGCCTGCCTTTCTTCCAGTATTTTCTATCCTCAGTAACCTGTTCTTGAATTTTCTGAAAGTCAAGGTGAAGGGCTAGTCTACTTCTGAGAATCCTCCTTGACCCTTTCGGAACCCTTGGACAGCATTTTCCTGTGACCTGTCATGGACCTGGTGTTTTTTTTTTTTTTTTTTTTACTGCCCACTGTTGGCACTGTTGAAGCTGTATCTACCAGGTGCCCTGTGGAACTAAATTATCTTAGACCAAAATTTCCAAAATGTCAGCCTTGGTCTGAGTCACCTCTGCAGATGAGTATTCTTTGGGTGTGCACAGCATTTTGAACAAATCCTGAACTCCATGCTGGCATTTAAAAAGTGGGGCAATTCAAGTATAATACCCATCAGGGTCTGGCTTGCCTGGGAGAGTGTAAAGATGAGATGGCCCCTTTCTGTCTCAGCTGTGCTCCCCAGCTCGCTGGTCTCCTCACTTTGCACCATGAAGCAGCTGCGCCTGCTTCACTCTTGCAGTTTACCCTCCTGGTCCCAGGAGCCATCTGAGTCATCCCCACCTGCCCCCTAGTGTATGCAGTCACCCTGAATTCCTCTTCCAAAATTAATGCTTAATCCATTCTTCACAATGTAGCCTTGGTCCTTTCCGGCTTTACATCTCGTTCCTTAGGGGACAAGGTGGAAGCAAAATTTGAGTGGAGAACTTCTGCTTTCTTGCTGTCATCTGCTCGAATTGCATCATCTGTTCCCAGTCCCTTCCTTTTCCTTCTGGCTCCAAACATAGCTCAAAAAGCCCTTTTTTCTCGTCCTTAGTAAGTTTTTGCAAGCCTCAGCTCTTTCTAGGGTTTTGTCTCCTCACACTCTTCTCGGGAAAGCAGTGTCAGTTCGCATTTGTTTTAGGGTGGGACGGTGCGTCATAGAACAACATGTCTGCAAAACAACTAAATTAGAAATAGAACCCCGTTTCCAAGTTCACGGTGGGATCTATTGCATCAAGAAAAAAAAAAGGGGTGAATGCAGTCTAGAAAAAAAATCTTCATAAGCAAATGTGAAAAAATGTTCAAAAAAAGACACCTACAGCATCTGAGAAATTCATATTTTTATACACCCCCTGCTAGTTTAGGTGTCAAGTGTGTCCACCAATCCTGACTTACAGGGTTTCCCAGGTGGTACAGTGGTAAAGAATCCGCCTGTCAATGCAAGAGATACAGGAGACACAGGTTCAATCCCTGGGTTGGAAAGACCCCTTGGAGGAAGAAATGGCAACCCACTCCAGTATTCTTGCCTAGAGAATTCCATGGACAGGGGAGCTTAGCAGGCTGCAGCCCATGGGGTTGCAAAGGGTGCACACGTGTGTGTACACACACACACACGCCTCCTGACTTATAGATGTCACACATACACACACACATACACCTCCTGACTTACAGACGTCACACACACACACACCTCCTGACTTACAGATGTCACACACACACACTCACACACACCTCCTGACTTATAGATGTCTGACACAGACACACACACACCTCCTGACTTATAGACGTCTCACACACACACACACACACACACACACACACACACACACACACCTCCTGACTTACAGACGTCCAGGAAAGGTTTGACTTGTTCGAAACACTGTATGCCAAACTTAGTCCTAACTGGAACCTTAAACAATTCCAGCTTCCACAATGCATGGGGCCTAGCGAGTATGTTTGGTGTGGTAGCTGGAGAAGGTTGATGTTTGCCATAATTCATGGGAGACATGGAATTTTCCAATCAAATTGTCATTGGATGTTAATGATATCTGCGCCTGCTGTCTTCAGACAGGGCTGAAAGGAAGCCTTACAGGGTGTCAAGATAAGTTGGCATTTAACAAGAGCAGCAAGAGTGATCTCATTAAAATGTAAATTCAGATCAGATCATTGCCTTCCTTAAAACCATCCTGGACCTTCCACTACCTGTAGGTGAAAGCCCCGCTCCTTAGCACAGCCCATGGCCCTGTGAGAGCCGGCCCCAGCTGCTTCTCCAAGCCCCTCTCTGGCCACTGCCGCCTGTCCTCTCTGTCCAAAGGGCCCTTCTCTCTGTCCCCTGACCTAGCAAGCTCCGCCTACCTCGTGTCTCTGCACTGGCAGCCTCCTCCTCCTGGGAAGGCCGTCTTCCCCATTCTCGTGGGGCTGCCATTCTCACTGCTCTGAAGACCCTAATGACTGAAATATCCCCTCCCTCTCCAGAGCAGGTCCTCTTTGAGCACACTGATAAAAACAGTCCTGCCTCCTGCCACTCTCGAATCCCTTGCCCTGGTTATGTGTCATCAGAACACTAAGAAGACCCTTAAATATATTTTTCCATTGTTCAGTTCAGTCACTCAGTCGTGTCCAACTCTTTGCGACCCCATGGACTGCAGCACGCCAGGCTTCCCTGTCCAGCACCAACTCCTGAAGCTTGCTCAAACTCATGTCCATCAAGTCATGATGCCATTCAACCATCTCATCCTCTGTCGTTCCCTTCTCTTTCTGCCTTGTCTTTCCCAGCATCAGGGTCTTTTCAAATGAGTCAGTTCTTCACATCAAGTGGCCAAAGTATTGGAGCTTCAGCTTCAGCATCAGTCCTTCCAAGGAATATTCAGGACTGATTTCCTTTAGGTTTCCATCTTCCATTGGGAAAGTACATTTTCCGTTGCATTGTTTATTACACGCCGCTCCCCTGAGAATAGCAGCCTAGCAGAGGCAGGTTGTCTGTGCGACACGCTTGCTGTTCTGTCCATAGTGCCTGGAATCGTGCCTGTGGTAGGTGTGCAGTAAGGGTGATCAGGCCCGGAGACGAGCGAGCGTGAGTGGCCAGAGGAGGTGGGCTGTTAGTGCGCCCAGAGGAGACAGTCCGCTTTGTGCTGGTGCGTGTGTGTGCGCGTTTGTATCTGAATTTGCATGTCTATGTGGCCACACTTTACATGTACATGTGCACTCTTTCAGCTTGCTGGGGTATAACTGACAAATAGAAATATCTAAAGCATACCACCTGATGCTTTAATATACATGTGCAGTGATCTGACATAGCTTAAGCATTGTGAAAGGCCTGGGAAGGATTGAGGACAAGAGGAGAGGGGGCGATAGAGGATGAGATGGCTGGATGGCATCATCCACTCATTGGACATGAGTTTGAGCAAACTCCGGGAGATAGTGAAGGACAGGGAAGCCTGGTGTGCAGTCCTTGGGGTCACAGAGTAGGATACGACTGAGCGACCACCAGCAGTGCTGGGAGAGAGGGTCCCCACAGTCACGCTAGTTAACACCCCCATCACCTCTCAGTTACCCTTCTCACGCACGTGGGCAGAACAGTCAGGAGCCATCCTCTTAGCGATGATTTAGTATACAATGCAGTATGCATCTCTGTAATCATTCTGCCACCCAGGAGGTCTCCAGAGAATCAAGTTCTGGATCGGAAAAGCTATTGGCAAGAGTTTAATAAAAGATAGCATTTGAAATTAAGAGAAAAAAGACATTATTTAGTACGTAACATTAGAACAAGCAGGTATACATTTTTGGTTAGTTTCCTACTTAGCTTTTGAAGAGAAAAAGAAACACTTAAGATATTTTAAATCTTACTGGAAAAATCTTTCAAATCTTAATGCCTAATGCTGGAAAAAAAGAACTAGATTGATAAGGTGAATTACCCAACATTGAAAAATTTATGCTGTAAAAAAAAAATACAAAGTTTAAAATATTAATGATAAACTGAGAAAATATTAGCAATGCTTTTGATAATCAAAGTGTTAATGTCCATTATATATGAAAACCTATTATTAAGCAATAATGAAAGGATTAAAATCCATATCCAAATGGACAAAAAGTGTATGGAGTTTTTAGAGGCTTATTTGACAAAAAATATAAACATTTAAAATGCACATACCTTTTGCCCTGGCACACATTTCCTTGATTGTAAAGATATAACTTGTTTGGTGCTCACTGCTTTGTGCTGGTGTATAAGGATGTTCTTTGCAATATTGGTTAAAAGAATAAACATAAGAATTTATTCAAATGAAGAGCAGTGGAAAAGTTGGACTTATCTTTCCAATTATTAAATTATAGTTATTAGAATAGGAAGCTTAAGATAGACAAACAGCATGGTATTGATGGAGGAGGAAACAACTAAAGGCAAAATAATCCAGAAATAATATTGGCAAAGTTCCTTCTGCTTTTTCCATAATATCAATGGAAAAATCCCAAATGAACTCTTTGGCCAACCCCACATTTGATACTTAATGAAACGATCCCTGGGAATGTAGGCGCCGTGAGAATTGTGCTGATAATGTTCTGTTGACTATGGTGTCTCTAACCAGTCTTTAGAATAGGAAGCTTAAGATAGACAAACAGCATGGTATTGATGGAGGAGGAAACAACTAAAGGCAAAATAATCCAGAAATAATATTGGCAAAGTTCCTTCTGCTTTTTCCATAATATCAATGGAAAAATCCCAAATGAACTCTTTGGCCAACCCCACATTTGATACTTAATGAAACGATCCCTGGGAATGTAGGCGCCGTGAGAATTGTGCTGATAATGTTCTGTTGACTATGGTGTCTCTAACCAGTCGGACAATGCCTGGCATATAATGGGTAGAAAGAGGGCCTGGAAGGATTCCGGCTAAAATGGTACTGCGAGATCTTGCATTTTTGTGTGTTTTTCTCCTTCTTACCATATATGTATATGTGTGTATATATATATATATATGTTCCCGTGGTTCAGGGAGTAAACTCTTACATCAGAAAAAGTGTATCTGAGACTAGGCTATGCCTCTAATTGGCTGAGCTTAGTCTGCTATTCTGAACCTTACTGGACAACAGAGAAAATTCAGATTACGCATATAGGGCACTTCAGTTCAGTTCAGTTCAGTCGCTCAGTCGTGTCTGACTCTTTGCAACCCCATGAATCGCAGCATGCCAGGCCTCCCTGTCCATCACCATCTCCCAGAGTTCACTCAGACTCATGTCCATTGAGTCAATGATGCCATCCAGCCATCTCATCCTCTGTCATCCCCTTCTCCTCCTGCCCCCAATCCCTCCCAGCGTCAGTCTTTTCCAGTGAGTCAACTCTTCGCATGAGGTGGCCAAAGTACTGAAGCTTCAGCAAATGCGTAATTAAGATAACGCACATAAAGCCCTTATAAACCTCAATAAATGTGAGCAGCTGTTTAAAACACTCCACAGCTCATTCTCTTCCCTGTAATGCTGGAGAGGAAAAAAAAAGAATGAGCATACATATTTGAGTGAAAAGAACAAACAAGGAAAATCTTTCCTACATCTTTCTTTGGCTTATTTAGCATCTCTGCAAATTCTTCAGACAGTGAGACTTCCCTGGGGAAAGAAAACATTTGTCAGTGACGCTAACCCAAGACAGTTCCCAGGTGAGAAGAGGCTGAAACTCTGCCCTTTGACCTTAGTCTAAGGCCAAGGGTCACACATTATCCTACGTGGTATTTTTTAACCAGAATAACATAATGGCAATCTGAGCACATAAGCATCATTTTGTCATTAATACCACCTTGTATTATTAAGAAGGCAGTTCCTACTTACTGTGGAATTTTCGGAAACCACAGAAAAGCATCAAGAATTTCACCCCCTTGAGGTGCTGGTGAGGGGTATTTTGGTTAATGTGGTTGAGTCAAATCGGCATCTATTTTGTAAGCTTGTTTTCCACGTCACTGTAAGCGGTAAATGTTTTCGGATGTCAATGAATAATCTGAAATATACAGAAACGCTCTCCATGGTGAAATAAAGGGGCTACTGATGACTCCAAGGGCAAAGTCGTCTCTGTCATTGGCAGAGCCGTCCCCTGTCGGCGAGAATACCCTTGCCCCGTTCCCCCCAGAGCAGCCCAGGGAGACGGAAGAGGAAGCGCTGCTCCCTTTCTGTCTAAACTCACAGCTGATGGTGAGGTTGGGGGACAGAAGGGAGAGGAGCTATGAGCCCGTTTTCTGCCTTTGGTGGTCACGTGTGAAGGGCACACAAACACAGACACAGTTCTAGGTACCAGACTCGTTACGATATTCTTGGCATGATGGGATAACAAGCAGTTCTTTTCCTCATATTTACAACTTTTTTCCTCTAAAGAGCAATCAATGCATACATAAGAACGATTGTGGATTTCTTTATTTTATTGAAGTGTAGTTGATCTACAATGTTGTGTTAACAACTGCTGTACAACAAAGTGATTCATATATATATATATATATATTCCTTCTTTTAAAAATATTTTCCAGTATGGTGTGTCATAGAACCTAGAATAGAGTTCTCTGTGCTAGGCACTAGGACCTTGTTGTTTATCTTATTGTGGGTTTCTTTAAAACAAGAATATAGTTCAGTCAACACTTCAGAATAACAAAAATATAGCCTCCCTGGTACACTGGAGCCACCCTCTTTTACCATATGGTGGGAGGTTGCTGTCTGTAATTGTTGTTCTGATTTCCAGTTGTGTTGGCAGGTCAGGCCCTGATGAAAGATACCATGAGCTTCTTGCGGGGGAGTGCTTGGTAATTCTGGGGTGCCTGTCCCATCACTACATATTAAGCTGAATCCTCATTTGAGGAGGAAGGATGTCGAGTATCCACTAACTGACTCTGTAACATGTCTGCCATCCTGAAGCCCCGTCGTCCACATCTTCACCTTCTGGGGGAGGTACATACAAATGTATACGTACACATATATAATTTATCGGGCAGCTGGCTCATCAAGTATATTGGTTTTCATAACTCCACTATTGTCAGCACATTTCAGATTGGACTTGCTGCTGACTTGGTTGAATGAGAAAATACTGACATGTTTCAACATTGCACTTGACATTTTTAGTATTATTGTTAGTGGTTTCATTCCATGTCGTATCACTGTCCGAATGGTACTATGCTAAAAAAAAAAAAGCCAAGTGCTATTCGATTCTGAAGAGGTGTCTGGCTTTGGCGCACTATCCTTTATTCCGGGGAGTTTCTGCCCAAGGAAAGAGGTGCCCAACCGCGGTACAGATTGCTCATGACACGTGTTGCACAGAAGATTCCTCCAGAGTTAATTTGAAATTTATTTCAGGGAGAGATCTTTTCTTGAAGAGAATGACCCTTGTCAGCCTCATCCTAATTAACAAAGTGTCGCCATGATTCTAAGCAGAAAAGTCCTGTCCTCTCCTTCTGCCCAACAGCCACGACCACCACACCGGTCAGTCTTCGGAAAGTCCTCGCAAGCTTTACCTTTGACCCCAGTTTCCTGTAAGCCCCCACAGAATCACCAAGGCAAACACAGAAGCTCCAAGTTGAGATAGACATATTCTGCAAACAAGGCTTTGCAGGAAGAAATAAACAAAATATATTTATTCTTCCGAGCTACAAAGGACCAACCCTTGTTTGCATATAAATAGAGTCATTCCATATTCAAAGTTTAATTTTTAGCAAAATGTTCCAGAAAGAAGAGAAGACTCCAGGAATAGGCCACCTCATGTGAGTTATTTCCTCGTGAAAAGCTGTTTCTGGGGAGGTGGCTATCAGGGTGTGATGAACTGGGTGTGACCAACTCGTTGCAACCCTGTGGACTGTAGCCCGTCAGGCGCCTCTGTTCATGGGATTCTCCAGGCAAGAATATTGGAGTGGGTTGCCATTCCCTTCTCCAGGGGATCTTCCTGACCCAGGGATTGAACCCGCATCTCCTGCAGTGGCAGGTGGGTTCTTTACCGCTGAGCCACTGGGGAAGGCCAGTGAACTGAGTAGGCACATGTCAAGGTCACATTGGAGGTCTTTGCACAGCAAAGGCGCCTCTGTCATCTGTTACTGAGCTTCAGGTTGTAAAGAACGGCTTTCTCAAGCTGAGTTGACTTAGGAGCTAATCACCTTCTCCCAAGCCTTGAGCACAGTTTAGAAAGGAAAGTTCTGGGATAATCAGTGTTTATTTATCAATCCACTGGGGTCCTCCAGGGAGGGCTTCTCGAATGTAAGGGGAATTCTTCTGCAATGTATAAACCCCTCAGGCCCTAATTCCTGGGACCTGTTGAGAAGGAGACATGTTTATCTCTTGCTGGGTTGCTGTCAAAACAGAACGGGTGTATTTCTATCAATAAAACAGGGCTCTGACAATTTGTCCCTGGAGATAAATGGGCTTTTCCATAGAGGCTTTAAATGGGGGCCATAATGGGAGTGAGTGGAACAGGGTTGAATAATTAGATCGTTCTCCATAAATCCTGCGGTGAAGTCATTCACACAGGGTGATTTCCAGGGCTGTATGTTAGCACACAGTCGTGAGCGGTGTGGACACAGCTGTGTCCTGTGAAGAGTGATAGGTAAGGAAATCGCTGATGATTGAGACACAGAGAACTTAACTCCATGTTTTCCCTGTAGAATTCATCACCTTTCCAAAGGAACACCCCTATTAAGTTGTTTTTGTTGCTGCAAGTCTGGTATTTACAAGGCTAACAGGCGCCATCTTCAACTGCTTGCTGTGAATTCAATTTTTAAATGTAAATATCTCAGATACAACTTGTTTATGACAGGTGGGAATAAGAAACACCCCATTAAGGGGGGGAAAAACATGTGTTTCTGGTCTGTTTGAACGATGTCGTCCTGAGACGTGTTGCTTGGGATGCAGGAGGGGTTAAAGATGCCTCATGCCTCCATCTGTGCTTTTGGCGACCTTCTCATCTGAGATGGTGGGGATGTTTGTGAACATGTAGACCAGTCGGCTGGATTTGGGGTTCCCTCGGGGCAAGGCCAGGTTTTAGTTCCTTTTTTATCCAGAGCACCCCACGGTTCAGGGCGCGCGATAAAGCAGAGTACTTGCAGCCTGGATGAGCCTGGAACACACTGTGCTAAGCGAATTCAGAGTCAGATGTGTGTGCCGGCTCAGCCACTTAGTCGCGTCCGGATTCTGTGCAACCCCATGGACTGTAGCCAACCAGGCTTCTCTGTCCATAGGATTTCCTAGGCAGGAATACCGGGACCATTCCTTTCTCCAGGGGATCTTCCCAACTCAAGGATCGAACCCCCGTCTCCTGCATTTGCTGGTGGATTCTATACCACTGAGCCATCGAGGGAGCCCAATAAAGCTAAGGGCAAGGTTTTTTAAAGGAAGTGCCATTTTTTTCTAACCCCAACCTGGACAGGGTGGAAACTTACTTGGCAGTCGACTGGTGTGTGAGGCCTGAAAGTTGAAGGGTGAAGACCTGGGGTGGCCGTGCACTAGAATGTGGGGCCTGGAGGAGGCTGTCCCTAATGAATGGGGGCCGGCAGGTGGGTACAGAGAGCTCAGACATCCCTAAGGCTGTCGCCAAGATACTGGTCATCATTATAAGGTGGGGAAGTTTGACGGTAAGCTGATGGCCATTTCCTTCTCCAGGGGATCTTCCTGACCCAGGGATTGAACCTGCATCTCCTGCATCATTTGCTGGTGGATTCTACACCACTGAGCCATCCAAGAAGTTCATTAACCCCAGGGCTTTTTATCTTAGAAAAACTCTGGGCTAAGGAACAGTGGCTTCATGTAAACTGAGTCGAAGTGCTGGGTCTACAGCAAGATGGTCCTGTCGCCCGCCCCTGGACTCTCATGAAAACTCAGCCCAGCTAACATGACGAGGTGGGCATGGCTGACAGTGGGGGGAAGACTCTCAATGTCTGCCGCCCCCTGGGAAGGACCCCTGTAGTTAAGCACTGATGTATGACTGACTGCCCATGGCGCCCCCCGACCCCCTGGGCTCTGCTGTGTGGAGTGGAATAGGCTGGCTTTTGAACACAGAAGTCCGCCCACTGGGATTAACTGCGTTTTGTTTGGAAAGACCCCATGCGTCCATTGCTCACGGTGCCCAGCATAACGTGGGGTGGGGGCAGACCTGTGCTCTGACTGCTGACTCCTGGCTGGGCCCCAGGACGTTGCCTTTTAAGCTGGGCCTTCTGCTCCCCATGGGAGGTTCTGGGTTGGTGAAAACCAGGGTTTGCCTTGCCTTGCTTGTTACCAGACAGGACGCTGCCACCATGGACACCCTCCTATCGACCAGGGAAGGGCTTGGTTTTAGAATTTGCCCGCATCCTGGTGAATGGCTGTTCTCAGCATATTGAGGAGTCTTACCTTGATGCTTTTTAGCTGCTGGTGTCTGTGTTGCATTAGAAGTATCTGGTTGCAGTGTCCCTCTCTGCACCTGACCCCAGGGACATTGAGGAAGAGGGCAGACCGAGATTGTAAAGGTTGTGCAGGGTATGTAGGCATGGAGTTAATGATCAGGCCACCCAGGATGGCTGCTGTCTTGCTCTCTGTATATCCCCTGGCTTTGTCGCTGGCTCTGGGTTCTTCCTTTGGTCTTGAAGTTGGGCAAGTACAGGCCTTGTAGGCCTGTAGAGTGCAGCCCAAGGTTTTGCTCTGAAATTAGCTTGGAGTACACATGCTTCAAATAGACACCAACCTCTCCTTGGCTGCCAAATGACTGTCTTACCTTGCAAATTATGTAATTTTGAGAACCTCAATGTTTTCATCTGTAAAATGGGTATAAATACTAGAAATTAAATCTTAGTTCTTAGGAAATTTAAATGAGACAGTTTATAACAGACTTTTCTCAGTTTAGTGGTTGGTATGTTGTATAATCTCAATACATTTGGACTCTCCTAACATCAATTTTTATGATTAATGTTGTGGTGTTTACTGTTGATGGTAATCAGAGAAATTAACCTGTCATAGGGAGCTGTTTATCACTGGCAATGTGTTTTCTGTGTGTTTAATCCATATATGTATTTGCTTAAGAAGTCCAATATTTAAGAAGGGAATATCTCTTTTATTCTTGGGTCCTGCCAAAGCAAGTCTCAAAAAAATATGGGTTAAATAATAAGACAATAGTGGTTATTTTCCTATTGGTACCGCTCAATTCACCCGCAAGGTAGCTACCTGTCTCACTAGTGACTGACTCGTCCAGAAATCGTTCCTGCAAGAAGGGTGGGGTAAAGGGTACCGCAGATCAGTTATTTCCCTCTCTCCCTGTCTCCTGGTAAACTAGCCTCTCCCAGTTTCTTTTCCAGCTGTTCTGTTTTCTCTTACATACAATACTTAGGTGATGTGCCAATAAGTAATGTATGAATACTTAATGAAGGTGGGATGAATTATAAATGGCATGGAATTTATCTACATTGCTTCCTTGCTGATAGCAGAATGGTGCTTTATCTTCTATCAAGTCACAGGAGTCAGTAGGTGAGAAAGAATCCTGGCTGATAAACTTAAAAATTGTTACCGGATGCCATCTTAAGTTACGTGGAACCGAATACTGTGCGGCAGAGAGGAGAAGGCCTGTCCAGGGAACGTGGTGGGTATGACGCTGGCTGCAGGGAGACTGAGACGGTCCCTAGGGGCACTGTTATTGCAGGAACAGAGAGCTCAAAATAAGAGCCAGACGAAGGCTTGGGCGGCAGTTGCAGTTACCACTTAACTCATGGAGGCTGAGCACCAGGGAGACAAGGGTCTGAAAGGATCCAGTACTTTGATTTCAAGGGGAGGCTCTTGAATGGTGCTCTCTAGAGAAAAGATTTCTGTGTCCTTCCTCTGTCCCAAAGCCATCTGTCAGCAGCGAGCTCCATAAATATAGTGAACTCGCCTAAAGAAAAATAATAAATAACCCCTACCTCTCAAAGACTGGCTGCACCTTTTTTTTTTTTTTTTTTGCTCACATAACAGATCCTCTCCTGGTGCTCTCCTCCGAGTGTTGGTCCAGGGGCCCAGGTTCTTTCCATCTTGTGCCTCTGCTGGCTTTCTTACGCAGTTCCTGCCTGCACTAAGGCGGTTATCTCTGTGTCAGCCAACCAGAGGAGGCACCAGCAGGGAGGACTTTGCAGCCCAGCCTGGAAGTGGAGAATTTCAGCTCTGCTCACATCCATGTGTCCAGAACTCAACTGTATGACTGTGCTCTCCCCAGAGGAAGCCAAGAATCATAGTCTAAATGCCCAGGTCAGAGCAGCAGCAGCTATGATGAGCAGCTAGCCTTGTCTGCCACATTTCTCAAATCCAAAAACATATATTCTTAGAAAATAATAGGGTAAATGTCGTCTTATAACATTTTTGAAAACTCTTGTTTTTTTTTTAAGTGGGGGCCTTGTTTTTTTTTTGTTTTTAAAGAAATCCTTCTTAGACTATTGTGTGTGCATGCAGGCAGTGAAAACTCCAGTTATAAATTGTTGTAATTTGTGGGAAGTTACGTAGTACTGGTTCTTCAGTTTTCTTCATACTCCATATAGAATTGTCTTTGAATTTCATATATAATTAAGCCACAAATAGAATGTGTGCATCATTATTGAAAACGTAGACAATACAGCAAGGGATAAGAGAGAAACACAGAGGTACTCATTGTTTAGCCTGTGATAAATAGCTTATTTTCTTTCCCTCTAGTCCCTTTCCTCCACATAAATTTTTCTACTGTCTCAGGGGTCAGCAAGCTTTTTCCACAAAAGTCCAGCTAGAAAATATTTTAGGCTTTTCAGACCAGGTATATCTTATGCAGCCTTTCACTTCTGCCGTGGCTGAACAAAAGGAGCCGTAGCCCTCAGGTAAACAAGTAAGTGTGGCTGTGTTCCGGTAAAACCATATTCACAAACATAGGAGCGGGACTTGGTTTGACCTGAGGGCCAGTGTGCCAAGGCCTGCAGCATATGATGGATACGGAGTAACATATGCAAAGCACTGATTGGCCTGTGCACATGTACTGCCCGGTAAATATTCATCTTTTCTACTTAGCTTGAAATGAATATAGTTGTATGACTTCCAAACACTGAAAAATCTGTGGATTCAGTGGATTTAGAGAAAAAGCAAAAGTCTGGAAGCAAAGGCCTTAACTAATGAAAGAAGTTTGTAAGCACAGAGAGCTTGGGGAAAGGGTATTTTTACTTACATCTTTATTTCCTCCCCTGTTGTTTGAATTTTTTTTTTCAATGAGCATATTTTCCTCTTATAAGAATCATAAAAAAAAAAATTCCTTTAAATGTCTGTGTTTCCAACTTTTTGCTGACTCAGAAAAGAATGGTACATTTTAATGGCAAACATGTGACTCATTTGCATTTTTCAATAGCCAGCTGCAGTTATGTTTCAGAAGTGGAGCCTGAACCACAAAATACCATTGAAAGAGTTTAGACAGAGCCTAGAAGCTTCGAGGAAGGCAAGGTCTCCACTTCCTCCTTTGACATTTTCGCTGACAGGGACAGCTGGTAAAGGGGAAGAGGAGTGGTCTTTGAGGGTTTCCTCTGATCCCTTCTCAGGTCCTGGAGTGATCACATCAGCTTCCTGTGCACAGGCGGGGTCCCTGTGCCGGTACACAGCAGGCACTTATCAGTGCTTTTCTACACGAGTCACTTAACCCTCACTCTCAGTGTGAAGCACAGTCGCTGGCATGTATTATACACTCATTAAATACCTACTGGATTTAATTGGGTGGACGCTGCAATTAGTGGATAACAGTGGAGTTAATGGATAACAGTGTATTTACAGGCCAGGTTACATTATTCATGTCTGAATTCTGGGGCTGCTACCTTCCCTGCTAGAATTACAATAAAGAGACACTTTGTACAGGACTTCAGGACTTTCTGTGGTAGGTGCGATTACCTTGCGTCGGTCGAAGTGATTAACCTAAATGAACCCGAGACAACATCCCTCGAACATTATCATGACGGGAAGGTCCCAGTGTCTGTTGTCTGCTCTAGTGATAAGCAGTTTTTAGTCAAGCTTCCGTCTCATGCATTATGTGCCACTTGCTGCTCTTCCAAAATAGAGAAATGTAAAAACTTGAAATGCGTCTGAATTTTTTTTTCTTCTCTGATTTCAGTTTTTATCAGCTCCCGGTTTCTCTCTTAATTTGTCCATGGGCCACAGTGCTGATTACCTTCCATCTACCCAGGTGTCAGTCAGATATCACACTTTCTTTGTTAAAATAGGAATCTAACAGCCACACATAATGATAGCCTCACAGAAAGCACATTTTAACACAACAGCGTTGGTTGGACTTTAGGACAGTTGTCGAAATCATTAGCTAGTATCTTCTTTAAGGATTCGGCATGTTCTCCACTAGGTTATTTTCAGACCAAGATAGAAAAACAAACAAAAAAAAAGTCTTATTATTTGAATCAGTTTACAGCAACTCATGAATTAGAAGCTCACACCCCTCACACCCGAAGAGTATTTTCAGCTTAATGGAAACAATTCATCAAACAGTTTGAATCCTTTACCAGAGTCTCTGCTGATAGATGGACGTTTCTTTAATGCAGGTTCTCTTGGTAGCAGCCCGTTTCACACATGTTAGTATCTGTTAAAAAGTAAAGCTGATGAAAGATACTTTCTGTCTAATAAGGGGACAGGGCAAATGACCTAGAAATCACAGTTTTATAAATTGTGCTACACTGAAGCTGATCAGGCAGTGCAGGTGGGTGTTTGTTTTGAAACACTTTCCTGGTCTGCTCTGAGTTAGACCCAGTGAGGCGACACGTTGATTTTCAGGGAGAGCAGGTGTTAATGGAAAGTAACTCTCTTAGCATTGACTGCTTAATAATAAGGAAGTAGTGTGGAAGAGCACTACCTATCCCAACACACACAAAGTTTTCAGAGTTAAAAGAAGAGCAGTTGTCTGAGATATGGTTATGAATCCTGAGCTTTTCTGAAAAGAGACAGCAGCCCATTTTTAAAAAGTCAACATTTCTTGAAAAGTTGAAAACCACAAACCTGCGTGACCGCCACTGAAATTCTTCAGCAGAAGTTGGCAAAAAGGGGGTAAGATCTAATCTTGGACCTCTGAAGAGTGATTTGGGGTCATTTCTAGCTCGTTAACGCCAGCAGGGAGCTCAGAAGTCAGCTGGCCCAACCACCTCTGTTTTACAGATGGAGAAACCGAGTCCCAGAAAGAGAGTAACTTCCCAGAGGCCCCTGAGTGGATGAGCCAGGGTCTAGGTCCCTGCTGACGCACCTGTCACGGGCTGGGTTCCTCCTGGCTGTAGCGTTCTGCCTTGCAGGCCGCCATTGCTGAATAAACAGTCGTTGCATGCACATGTGAAAACGTGCTATTTCAGCTCCTCCGGAATGAGTCGAAGGGAGGGTGCAGAACTCAGAAGGTTGGGTAGAATGACTTGGCAGGACAGGGCAGCACTTTTGAGGGGACGGCGGTCTGGCTGGGAAAATGACAAGGAGCCACGGCATCTTAGCCAGGCTCCCCGGGGACCGTGTCTCGGGGAGGTGGAGTGCTCCCGGATGTGCTGGAGATTCACACCGGGACTCAGGCTGCCGTTGCTGCCCAGTCACGGCTTGCAGCGGCTGTAGGCTGGGGAGACAGACATGGGTTCCAGACTGCACTCTGTCCCTGGCCAGCTCCGTGTTGTTTGCCCTCTTCTGTGACCCTTAGCAAGTTACACATCCTCCCAAAGCTTCCCCATACCTCTCGCTCAAGTCTCAACCTCAGAGCATCTCTTTGAGGGCTGTGCAATCATACGGGGGATTCGGAGAATGCCAATTTCAGGGAATTCACTTCACTTTAAAGAGAGATGACTTGTTGGCTTGGTTGAAAATTCTTGGCCTGAATGAGCTATTCCTACATTTTTTTTTAATGAACAGAAAAGCTGAAAGTTTTATGATACATTATTTAGATCAACTTGTTTGATGCTCTAGAAATTTCCGATCAGATTCTGCTTAAAGTTGGGCTGGATTTGAGAAGCGCTATGGAGATTACAGAAGGTTCTGGATGTCCAGGCAACTAACTCGGCCCCACTGCTCACGAGAACCCCAGTCCTGTTTGCAAACCCGAGTGTCATCCAGTAAGAGCTCACTCCTCGCCGGGGAAGCCTCTCGTCTCTCTGGCATCTGTCTCCTCTGCCTGCTTCCTCAAGGCTGGGGCAAAGAGCACCTCTCTTCGCCCTGCCTCTTCCAATGTCCACCTCTAGATAGGGAAGGTCATGAGAAGATCAGCAGCTGTCATTTATACTTCTCCTGTCTTCCTGAGGCTTTATTTTTTTCCCTCAAAATAAAAGCTGACCTACTCCTTAAAAATCTGGCACAGTCTTACCCGCAGTCTCCCCAGGGACGGCCGTGGCTGGACTGGGTGTGTTTTCATTGCTTCTCTCTGAGGATGTGAGTGAGCACCCTGTGGACATCGTTCTGAACACACACAGTTTGTAATATTGAGCTTTCCCCCATGTTGCTATACATTCTTCCTAAACCCATCTCTGTTGCTTAAGGTAGCATTCCAGCCCCCCAGAGGGTGCCTGCAGCCCCTTGAATCTGTAGGAGGGCATTAACTATGACAGAGCATTTCCAAACCTGTCTTTCGCCATCATGACGCTGTATGTTAAGTATGGGGTGAATATGTAATTTTTCACCCAAACAGTGTCCCTTCTAGAGGTGAAAGGGAGCTGTTAATAACCACGCCCAGAAACAGGCATGCCCTGGGCCATCCTGGGCAAACTGAGGCATGGCCACGCCAGCTAGGCCGGAATGGAGCCACTGCAGGTTACTAAGGAAGAAACGCAGAGGGCTGTGACGGTTCAGAGACACAGCTAGTGAGCGGCAGCGCTGATCTCGGAACTCAGGACTTTAGGCTCCTAATCTTGACTTTTATAAACTGTACCATATCTGCACAGCATTGTAAATATCCTATAGAGACACACCCCTTGTGTTTATCAAACAGATAAAGTAATCTTTCCTCTCCCCTCTTCCTCTTTCTTTCCTTTCTCCCTTTCTTCCTCCTTTCTCCCGCCTTCCTTTCTTCTTTCTTTTCTCTCCTTTCTTCTATTTTTCTTGGACCTCCAAGCCGGGTTCCTGATATTTCGTGAGAGAGCATTGCCTGGAGAGAGGCGTGCTATCAGGGATTAAATGCCCCTTGACTAAAAGTCAGTGTCTGATGCATTGTTTTTATTAAGGATGATCTGCTCCAGAGAATGGTCTAGAATGCTTGCGTTGCTGTCTTACAAGGCTAATCTGAAATAATATCCCTAATATAAAATATACCACAGTCAAAACATTTAAGGAGCAATTATAATAACAAAAAGAGACTAAGGGAATTGTACTATTTCAAAACCACTTCCTGCATCAGACAGGGCTAAGGGAGAATGAAGGCAACCGGTCCTTCACTGCTCATCAGCTCACAGAGCTTGTTCAGTACCCCTTTCCCTGTCTTCGCTGACTCAGTGGAAAGATATTTGGCTTCAGCGTCTGCCGGTGGCCCTCACAGTGGCGCAGAGTCCGGGAGGGGCGCCTGTGCTTGTCAGATCAGAGCCTGGGCTCTGCGCTGAGCCTTCCGAGGGTTTAGTCTCCCAGCTCGGCCTCCTGCTGGCTCTGTGTCTTTGGACGTGTTGGATGTGGGTTTGAGCCCTGTGTCAGGAAGACGCTCTAAAGTAGGAAATGTCAACCCACTCCCATGTTCCTGCCTGGAGAATTCCATGGGGAGAGGGGACTAGCTGGCTACGGTCCATGGAGTTGCAAAGAGTGGGACACAACTGAGTATGCACACGTGTGCACACACATGCACACACGTGCACATGCATGTACACACATGCCTATGGTCTTCTCTTCTGTAAAAAGAGTTGGTATGAAAAGTCACCGGAAAACAAATGTAATTACCTTTTTTCTTGGTAGTGAGCACATGTAAGATCAACTCTCTTAACAACTTTCACATATATAATACAGTATTATGAACTATTGTATGAGGTGATAGAGGTATTAGCTAATGCCATATCTATGTACATCTAGTCAACACACTGCAAACCTCAACTTGCACAATTTTATATCAATAACTAAAATGGCTCTTGATGAAAGTAAAAGAGGAGAGCGAAAAAGTTGGCTTAAAGCTCAACATTCAGAAAACGAAGACCATGGTATCCGGTCCCATCACTCCATGGAAAATAGATGGAGAAACAGTGGAAACGGTGTCAGACTTTATTTTTTGATCACTGCAGATGGTGATTGCAGCTATGAAATTAAAAGACGCTTACTCCTTGGAAGAAAAGTTATGACCAACCTAGATAGCATATTCAAAAGCAGAGACATTACTTTGCCGACTAAGGTCCATCTAGTCAAGGCTATGGTTTATCCAGTAGTCATGTATGGATGTGAGAGTTGGACTGTGAAGAAGACTGTTCAGTTCAGTTCAGTCGCTCAGTCATGTCCGACTCTTGGTGACCCCATGAATTGCAGCACGCCAGGCCTCCCTGTTCATCACCATCTCCCGGAGTTCACTCAGACTCACGTCCATCGAATCAGTGATGCCATCCGGCCATCTCATCCTCGGTCGTCCCCTTCTCCTCCTGCCCCCAATCCCCGCCAGCATCAGAGTCTTTTCCAATGAGTCAACTCTTCACATGAGGTGGCCAAAGTACTGGAGTTTCAGCTTTAGCATCATTCCTTCCAAAGAAATCCCAGGGCTGATTGCCTTCAGAATGGACTGGTTGGATCTCCTTGCAGTCCAAGGGACTCTCAAAAGTCTTCTCCAACACCACAGTTCAGAAGCATCAATTCTTTGGCCAACTCTCACATCCATACATGACCACAGGAAAAACTATAGCCTTGACTAGACGGACCTTAGTCGGCAAAGTAATGTCTCTGCTTTTTAATATGCTATCTAGGTTGGTCATAACTTTCCGTCCAAGGAGCAAGCGTCTTTTAATTTCATGGCTGCAGTCACCATCTGCAGTGATTTTG
>SJYC01004942.1:0-43807 GCA_006408675.1 Madoqua kirkii | reverse complement strand
AAAAAAAATTATAAAAAAAAATTAAAAAGTGGGACATGAATAAAAAGAAAAACAATCAGCCTTCTTAGTCAAAATGGGAGAATACTCAAGAGACTGGTGAGGATAAAATTCTCAAACCCTTCACTGAAACAAGTCAAAGGAGAACAAATTAAAGTTCACAAGAGGTAATAAACTATAACTATCATAATTACCCTTGTTCAACACCCAATATATACTTGTGCATGGACACAGACACACACCATACCCAATTCAGATCCCTAAAATTCATAGGGTTAAAGAAAATAAATGCTTCAGATACAGAATGAGAAGGAATGATTTAGTTTTTTTCCAACAGAGCTCTGACTGGTATGACATAAATGTTGCTTGAAATTTTATTTATTTTATGTTTTTAAATTTAGTTTTTAATTAAAGGGCAATTGCTTTACAGAAATTTGTTTTCTTTACAAAGAATTTTAGAATGTTTTCTGTCAAACCATCTCCCTGCCCCATCCCACCCCTCTAGGTTGATACAGAGCCCCTGCTTGAGTTCCCTGAGTCACACAGCAAATTCCCATTGGCTCTCTATTTTACATGTATGGTAATATAAGTTTCCATGTTACTATCTCCATACATCTCACCCTCTCCTCCCCTCTCCCCATGTCCATAAGTCTGTTTCCTATGTCTGTTTTTCCACTGCTGCCCTGCAAATAAATTCTTCAGTACCATTTTTCAAGATTATCTAAGTGTTTAGAGATATAGATTATAATGATACAAGATACTCTATAGCTGATATAATTCTATATACAAATAAAACAAATCACTAGTGTTACTCCCCTCAAAGATTATAAAAAGAAATTATGCTTTTAAGAATATTTTTCTTCTAATACTACCTTGGATTAGATGCCTCAAAAATAACTGAAAAGAGTATTTAAAAGAAAAAAATTCCAGATTTTTCAGAAAACTGCTTATATAAACTCTATCAAAATCAGGTCCCAGATTGGGCAAAACCCATCTATTGAGCACCTGAAAGAAGAGGACTAAAAATTCAGAATTTGTGAACTATAAAAAACTTTAGACAAAGTATATTTTAGTATCTACTGGGATTTTTTTCTCTAGAGTACTGCTATTCACAGAGAAAATTTGCTTCAAAGCTCTTAAGCGAGAAATATAACTCTAAATACATTTTAGCAGATCTAAAGCAAAAATTTTTTTAAACTGTTAATACACTATTGTGAATTGTTTTGCTTTCTCTTTCAGCTTTTAATTCTAAAAGTCAAGGTCCATGTTTGTGATCTTATTCATGAGATCTTATTCATGGAACAATTAAAAAAAAAAAAGCCTCTAAATCAGTGGCTTTCACATTTTATTCCACACAGCATCAGAGTCTTTTCTACAAGTTATCACTTGTGTTCCCTAAACCACAAACTCAGGCCAAAGGATTTCAGAAATGCTTCAGGACCTATAGGACTCCCTTAATGTACCTTCTACTAGAAGCTTCATTTCATTCAACAAATATTTATGGAATTCACTCTGCACGCTGGATATAAGTCCTAGAGATAAGAAGGGAAATAATAAAGCAGCTGTCCTGCCTGAGAAAGCAGCCTGGAGAAACACAAACAGAAAAAGAAACAATGGAAAAATGGTCGATTAGCCCCTAAAAAAAAGAGCCAGCAGGACATTAATAACTTATTGACCAGAGATACATTAATACATCTTGTTACCCGATCACTATTGACCAGACATTTCAACATACACTTACATAACAAATTGCCTGCCACAGGCGGTCAGCTTGGGCAAAAACCTCCCAGATAATATGCATAAGGGATCCTGAGAAAGCTATCCCAAGTTCAGAACTAAGCGTTTGGTCAAACCTTGCTAATCATAACCCCATCCAGTTTAGTAGGCAGCCAGTGGGACTCCTAAAGAGAGCTTTATTTGCACTTCCTCTGTTTCTTTACATCTGTAAGATGGAAACTTAGACCCCAAATGATCTTTTTCCTTTTAAGGTCACTCACTTTCAGTCTCGTTTCTCTAGAGTATGGCTGGTACATGCCTGAAAGTGGGCTAAGTAAAGTGAACTAGGAGCTCCCTGAAGCCCTAGCAGCTTTCCATGGTCCTGGGAAATCTGCCACATTCTCTTCTAGCTGTGATTGAGACAGAAAGCCCTGCTGATGACAAACCCATGGACATCTGCTCTGGATGTGGACACCTAGGAGCCTAGCGGTTTTTAATTCCTGGTTTGGTAAAATGAAGACTGCTAGAAAGCATCTGAGTACCTCACTCTACTTACCTCAAGCACTTCTCAAAGTCAGGAAAATATACTCAGATGTTGATACAGTGTACCTTGGATAGGTAGCTTATTTAGTTGAAAAAGGCTACTCTGCAGTTTATTAGGCAATCTTAACCATCAGTACTAAAAATATACACAGAATTAAAACAATAGTTGCTCATGGAGACATTTCAATATACACTCAAACCTTTTAAACTGTGAGCTCCATCTGTCTGTCCAGCTCCCTTTCTTCCTCCATCTGGGTTTGAATCCCTAACCTAAAGGGAGGAGAGTTTCTTTCATCTGCATCTCCCCAGGGGCATGGCACAGGACAGCCATCTGATAAAGGTCTGTAACTGAATGAATCATACAGCCCATAACAGCATTCTAAGAGAGGGCTCAGAAGGCCTGAACCTGGGAGCCAATGCTGTCACTATTAATTACAGAGACATACAAGGTCACTATTAAGGATGCCAAAGTCAAAGTGATCAGCTCTGACAGGCATTCTTCAATGTCTAGATGGATGGCATGATACAATTCTTTGGAACGAGTTATTCTGAAGGTAATTCACTCTGATAGACCATCTGCAGGCAGTTTGGTTCATAATTAAACATTTTACAGGAAAACAAAAAGACAAAGGTAAGTCTGGGCACACCCTGAGCAGGACAGAATCTGATTCCTGATGGAGTGTGACAAGTCAGTGTTAACTCTGGGCAGAGGCAAAGGAGCACCAGTTAAACACTCAGCCAGGTGATGTAAAAGGTCAGGAAGGAAGAAGCACAAGAGAGGAAGACTCCCTGAGAAAATGATTCTGCCAGAGCCTCAGGCCTTCCTTCTCCTTGTCCTTACGGAGGTTCACTGTCCTTCCCCACAGGCAATGGACGCAGAAGTTCTGACTGTGTGTGCACAGTTTACTAGGGTCAATAAACATTTAAATAAAAAACTGTATAAAAGCACTGAGCAAGTGCCCAGAACAGAGTAATAAGCGCTTAATAAAATTGAGTTCAGTCCAGTTCAGTTGCTCAGTCGTGACCGACTCTTTGTGACCCCATGAATCATAGCACGCCAGGCCTCCCACCATCTTTGGGAGTTCACTCAGACTCATGTCCATTGAGTCCGGGATGCCATCCAGCCATCTTATCCTCGGTTGTCCCCTTCTCCTCCTGCCCTCAATCCCTCCCAGCATCAGAGTCTTTTCTAATGAGTCAACTCTTCGCATGAGGTGGCCAAAGTACTGGAGTTTCAGCTTTAGCATCAGTCCTTCCAAAGAAATCCCAGGGTTGATCTCCTTCAGAATGGACTGGTTGGATCTCCTTGCAGTCCAAGGGACTCTCAAGAGTCTTCTCCAACATCACAGTTCAAAAGCATCAATTCTTCGGCGCTCAGCCTTCTTCACAGTCCAACTCTCACATCCATACATGACCAAAGGAAAAACCATAGCCTTGACTAGACAGACCTTAGTCAGCAAAGTAATGTCTCTGCTTTTCAATATGCTATCTAGATTGGTCATAACTTTTGTTCCAAGGAGTAAGCGTCTGCTAATTTCATGCCTGCAGTCACCATCTGCAGTGATTTTGGAGCCCCCAAAAATAAAGTCTGACACTGTTTGCACTGTTTCCCCATCTATTTCCCATGAAGTGATGGGACCGGATGCCATGATCTTCGTTTTCTGAATGTTGAGCTTTAAGCCAACTTTTTCACTCTCCTCAAGAGGTTTTTTAGCTCCTCTTCACTGTCTGCCATAACGGTGTGTCATCTGCATATCTGAGGTTATTGATATTTCTCCCGGCAATCTTGATTCCAGCTTGTGTTTCTTCCAGTCCAGCGTTTCTCATGATGTACTCTGCATAGAAGTTAAATAAGCAGGGTGACAATATACAGCCTTGACGTACCCCTTTTCTTATTTGGAACCAGTCTGTTGTTCCATGTCCAGTTCTAACTGCTGCTTCCTGACCTGCATACAGATTTCTCAAGAGGCAGGTTAGGTGGTCTGGTATTCCCATCTCTTGAAGAATTTTCCACATTTTATTGTGATCCACACAGTCAAAGGCTTTTGCATAGTCAATAAAGCAGAAATAGATGTTTTTCTGGAACTCTCTTCCTTTTTTGATGATCCAGCGGATGTTGGCCATTTGATCTCTGGTTCCTCTGCCTTTTCTAAAACCAGCTTGAACATCAGGGAGTTCACGGTTCACGTATTGCTGAAGCCTGGCTTGGAGAATTTTGAGCATTACTTTACTAGCATGGGAGATGAGTGCAATTGTGTGGTAGTTTGAGCATTCTTTGGCATTGCCTTTCTTTGAGATTGGAATGAAAACTGACCTTTTCCAGTTCTGTGGCCACTGCTGAGTTTTCCAAGTTTGCTGGCATATTGAGTGCAGCGCTTTCACAGCATCATCTTTCAGGATTTGAAATTAGCCTTTGTTTTTATTCACTATATTGAATAAGCTGCTTTATAGAAAGAACCCTATAAAACTATATCTTTGTTACTAGGTGCGAAAAGACTGTCTGTCATGATTACTGATATAAAGAGCTATGGCGGGACTTCCACGATGATCCAGTGACTAAGATTCTGCATTCCCAGTGCAGGGGCCTTGGGTTTGATCCCTGATCAGGGAACTAGATTCCACATGTCACAGTGAATATTGAAGATCCCACATGCTGCAATCAAGACCCAGCGCAGCTCCCCCCAAAACAAACAGAGCTGTGGAATCCATATGTTCTCCACTTAGCTTTGGCTTCCAAACAATTCAGCTAAATTTTATATATGCATTATGCACATTAACTCTTAGCCTGAGCTTTTACTTATTCATTTAGTCATACCTCCATCCATTAAAAACATACTGTAAACTCGAGTGTTAACATGATGCACATTCCCGGAGAAACCTTAGTGAGAAAATTCAGACCTACTTCCTTTGATAACATAATCTGTGTTATAGTGGAATACATTATCAACACTAGAAACCATCTTAGAGTTGATTAAAAATTACCCCAAAGGGTTAGCCTTTTAGAGTAATGCAAACAAAGCCTTATTTTAGAATTAGTCGTGATAAACTGGTAAGTTTGGCAGAATACCACTTTTTTCCTCTTTCAAAGAAATGCTTTAGTCATCTTCAGTTTGCTAAATCTTGTTTCTAAGATTTAGTCCTGTTTCTAAGGACTTACTATCTATTTGTGCCGCTCTTGTGAAAATTATAAACAATATTTAGAAAAGCAGGTAGGATAGGACATTTAACTGGAAAGTCCTTTCACTAGCCAAAATGTGCGTGGAGTTCATGCTCCTCTCCTTTGCCTCCAATTATACAAACTAGTGGAGCTTTAACAGAGAGCCACAGTCATGAGGTTATGAAAGTGAAAGTGTTAGCTGCTCAGTCGTGTCAACTCTTTGCAACCCTGTGGACTTTAGCCTGTCAGGCTATCTCCATGGAATTCTCCAGGCAGGAATACTAAAGTGGGTTGCCATTCCCTTCTCCCTAGAGGACCTTCCCAACCCAGGGATTGAATCTAGGTCTCCCATACTGCAAGCAGAATCTTTATCATCTGAGCCACTAAGGAAGCCCTATGATGTTATAATATTTATTTACCCCAGTCATAAAAAATTAGTGAAGCTATAAAATGAAATCACAGTTGAGTAGCCCACCATCTGTAAAAATCCCTAAATGTTTTTAACTGGGAAGGTACATAGTTACTTTACTTATACATAATCACTTTAATTATAAAAAAATAATTTCTAATTCTGTATGCTCTAAGTTACCTCAGAAGAGATGCTTCTTTGAAAATTACCTGAAGATCTTTGACCTTGGAGATGTGGGGATACTTACTTTCTGCTAAAGAATGACATTGACTTAACTCTGGAAAAAATGGCTCAAGATAACATTTTTGAAAAACCATGTTACATACTTGAGTATCAAAGGTAAGTATCTGCAATTCCATTGTAGAGATCACTAATGGTGTTTCCCAACCTAGTTAATGTCATGGGCCAAGAGAAGAAGATGTTTTTACATGCCTTTGGGTAAACTAAAGAGGATGAACACAATCAGGCCCAAGGCTTTTGGCTGTGCCTGAATGAACTTACGTTTAACCCATCTGGTACCCATTCCTAGAACACCCACTGGGAATTCCAGACTAAAGTATTAGATATTGGATGTAAACTAAGGTCTAAATCTTCTAAGTGATAGAATTTATCCTTCTGAGGTATGGGCATTTTGGGAGTGATTAAGTATCTTTTCCCTTTCTTTCTCTTGAGAGGCCAGAACAGTAAAAACAAATCATTATAACCAAGAAACAATTGGATCATTTGTGTAATTTACATGCAACACATTAGAACTGTAATCATAATGCCTTTTGTCTTGATGGGCCAATATCATGAGGCAGAGTGTGCCAATGTTAAGACCGAGAGTACTGTCAATCAGTCAGTGATTCATTCTCAAACACCAGACATTGTGTTAGGCAATAGAGATTTGTAGTTGAAGATAACTTATCTTACCCATCAGAGACCTTAGGAAACCTCTGTTGTAATGAAGTCATTAAGTCTGTACCATTTATATTTTCAATAAATATTTGGCTTAGGTGATGTGACAGTTGCTGAGAATATAGACACAATGGAATAAGATAGATACAGTCCTGTGTTCCTAGAGCTTAAAGATTTGTCGATGCCTACCTTAAGTATTCTGCAAACGATGAACCATGAACCACTACACCATCCTGTCCACAATTTTATTTAGGGTAAACAGTCCTAAAGATGACATCAAAGTTAAGTACATGACTATCAAGGAAACTGCCAATAACTCAGACCAACTATAGGGAACAAAAGTAAACATATAATACACTCTCTGAACTGGACAACTCTTGATAGTGACAAATGCTAAACAAGGTGAGATGCCAGGATAGGTATAACTGGGATTTTTCCAGGAAAACCAGAAGTTGTTTTCATCCTAAGTATGGGCCACATGGCTAGAAATACACAATGCCAGCTGATGTATAAACAAGTCTAGATCTTTTAGTCAAATAATCTGTGGACACATTCTATCTTAGGTATTTCACACTACAGCCAATTCAAAGTAGTTGATGTCTCACAGTAGTCTTTACTGCTTTATGAATGGAGACACCTTGTATCACGGGAGCACGTTACATATTACAGTTACTGAGTTGGCCAAAAGTTAGTTTGAATTTTTCTAAAGACCCAAATGAATTTTCTGGCCAATGCAATATTTTCTAGTGAGAAATCTAGAAACAAAAAAAAATTTTTTAAGAGCAGAAATAGTCTGAAACCATCTACACAGCATTTCTTACACTTTGCCCCAACAGGATATACATTGAAAATGATAATATTTGTACTGTACAAAGTGGAAAAGTGCTGAAGTTGCTCCTCGCTGGAGTGCCCCAAACTGTGGGCTAAGAAGTTTTGTATTTTGACAAATAGTACTTAAGTGTGCTGTCACACCAGCTGAGAAGCTGATCCAATGTTGCAACACACTGACAGAGGATGTTTACAGACAGATCTGAGAGTGAATACAAGACAGCAGGACAAACGATAACTCCACTGAGAAAGAGAACTTGTCAACATTACCTTTCAGGAAATGTTTCGAAGATAATGATAAAATGCGACCAAAAGCTGTACTGAATGCAGAAATATAAATGGAGAGTGTAGAAAGAAATTCCAAGCCATGAACATTACTTTGTATGTATGCTCATGTTATCAAGTGCCACAAATTTTTACCACAAATGCATTAGTTGAAGTATTAGTTGAAGATATGAGCAGCTGACATCTGCTCTTTTTGTTCATATATTCTTAACTTAGAAAAATATACTTTTTTTGGAAAGGGAAGGAAAAAAAAGTAAAAAGTGTTGAGTGAATCCTGTAACTTGTATACTGCAGCTGCTGAAACCTTCCAGAGTAGATCCAGCTGAGCTTTTTAAAAAACCATTCATTTTCTGCCCAGCTGACTTTTTAATCAACATAGATTTTTGTTGTTGTTGTTGTTGTTGTTGTTCCTGTGATAGAGGCAACTAAGTATCTTCCAGAAAAACCATTCTCCCTTTCCACTTTTTAGCAGTAGACAGGCAGCTTAGCTGGGTGCACTCCTACCCAGCTAGAACACTTCCTAACCTCATCTGCAACCAGCGATGGCCAAATGACTAAGCTGGGCCAACAGGCTTGGAGAAGTGACTGTGCACTTCCTGGTCACCTCCACAAAGACAAGGCTACTGGACTTGGCCTTCCTTTTCCCCATTCCTGCAGGCTAGGAAATGGGGAACTGGGCACACTCTTAGAACCCACATTATTTCATAGCAGAGCTGTCCTGCCAACCTTTGGCAGCTGGCACCTGGGCTGTTACATGAGAAGGAAATATGTTAACTTACTTAAGCCATTCTATTTGGGGTCTCTGTTACAGCAATTTAGCAGGTAACACAATTAAATTTCAAATTATTAAAAAATACCTCTTAAATAAAAGCATCTAGAAAGATCTGGATAGACTCACTTGTGAGCACTCCACTTTGTTGTTGCCCAGATCACAAAAGTGTGGGGGATTCTGCAGGACAAGGGTTCGGGGAAAGTGTCATCAGATCCAAATTAGAAAGAGACAATAAGGAACCCCTAAAGAGTTTGAACAAGGTAAGCAACGAGATCAGCACTCAAGTTTAGAAAGAGTTCTATCCAGAGTAAGGAAGGGGGACCAGAGGGAGGAAAGACTCAGGAAGGAAATGTATTAGAAAGTTTACTAGTCAAGATGATTTCCAGATAAATTCAATTTTCCACCTTGAAGAGTTTGTCATTGTTCAGTTGCTCAGTCATGTCTGATTCTTTGTGACCCCATGGAATACAGCTCACCAGGCTTTCCTGTCCTTCACTATCTCCCAGAGTTCACTCAAACTCATGTCCATTGAGTCAATGATGCCATTCAACCATCTCATCCTCTGTTGTCCCCTTCTCCTGCCCTCAATCTTTCCCAGCATCAGAGTCTTTTCCAATGAATGGGCACCTCACATAAGGTGGCCAAAGTATTGGAGTTTCAGCTTCAGCATCAGTCTTTCCAATGAATATTCAGGGTTGATTTTCTTTAGGATTGACTGATTTGATCTCCGTGCTGTCCAAGGGACACTCAAGAGTCTTCTCCATCACCACAGTTCAAAAGCATCAATTCTTCAGTCCTCAGCCTTATTTATGGTCCAGCTCTTACATCCATACATGACTGCTGGAAAAACCAAGCTTTGACTATATAGACCTTTGTTGGCAAAGTGATGTCTCAGCTTTTTAATATGTTTTCTAGGTTTGTCATAGCTTTTCTTCCAAGAAGCAAGCATCTTTTAATTTTATGAAGATTTCACCGAAGAGTTAGAATTGGTATAATATATTTAAGTAGAGATGACTAGTAGTCAGCAGGCCTGCATCTCAAGAGAAGAACCTGGGATGAAATTATATTTTATGATTAATCAGTATATGGTAGATGAGACTACCTTAGCAGAGTCCATTTAGAGCAAAAGATCAATGAACACTGGAGATGAGTAATACTGAGACAACAGGTAGAAGAAAAGAATTTAGCAAAGGAGTATGAGAAGAAAGTCTCAGAGGAGGAGGAAGAGAATTCTGTCCTGGAAGCTGAAGGAGGCAAACACTCAGAGAATGAAAAGCAGTTATCACTATCACAAGCTAGTCAAGGAAGTTCAGGAGAAGATAAAAAGCAACTACTGGATCTGGCAGCTCAGAGTCCCCTGAGACCTCAGCCCAAGCACTCTCCACGAAGTCTGGCCCACTGCAAGCAAGCAGTAAGTGGGAAAGGAACGTTCACTTCTCAAAACCTGGGGAGAAAAACAACAGGCTGGGAAAACTCAGCAAGAAGGGGAGGCTGGCTTGATGGAAGCATGTATTTTTTAGGATGAAGAGGAACAGGGAGATAGAAGTTAAAAATAACAGAGCAAGAAAGTACAGAGATATTTTCACATGTCTGTTTCTTATTTCAAGCACAAAGTTAAATCATATACAGTAAACACATTTCCACGCGGGAGCTCTCACCCAAGTAGGTAGCATGCTGTTATGACTACATAAGGGTGTCAAGATAAAAGAATTCATAATTCTATGGACATTCT
This sequence comes from Madoqua kirkii, assembly GCA_006408675.1. Classification (NCBI taxonomy): domain Eukaryota; kingdom Metazoa; phylum Chordata; class Mammalia; order Artiodactyla; family Bovidae; genus Madoqua; species Madoqua kirkii. The sequence continues at coordinate 33,471 of SJYC01004942.1, read as the reverse complement.
TAAACAGAGTTTGGATATATATTGTTTGCTTTTCCCTTCAGCAAGCTGGTAAACATTAACCTTGCTAACCACCATATTACTTATCCGGTCGTAAAACTTTAAAAGGTCCTTTTTGGGGAAAGTCTAAATGAAAAAAAAAAAAGGTATCTCACAAAAAAAATTCCACAACTCATATAACTCTGAAAAGAAAACACAGCCTGTGGACATAGGACTGAGTAGCTCTGTATATGTTCAAGGAAGCCAAACAGTGTCAAGCTTTCTCACCCACTGAAACTCTCTTTGAAGGTCAAGTATTGAAAGAACCCAAGTCAGATTACACTGCAAGGAAGAAGGTGGGAAAAGAATTATTTATTATTCCTAAGGAGAGTGTCAGTGACCTAAAGTGGCTTTATTTTCTTCTTCTTTCCCTGGCCACAGTATGGAGGGGAAAATATGAGGTGAGGGGGCTGTCTGGAGGTGGGACCCTTGGGCCACATCTCATCACTGAGAGAGGCTTGTGCAAACATCTGAGAGATGAGAATACCATCCTGGCTGAACGACCAAGCACTCGCACACCAGACCTTGTGAAACTGTCACATCCTTTCTGAGCAGTAGCATTACTGCTCTAGCTTTATTGAGAGAAAACTGAGGTCTAGATAAGCTGAGCTTGACCAAGAACATGCAGTTAAAATACTGTCATTCAGGATTCAAACCTGGACCTGACTGACTCTACCAAGCCCACATCTGCCCACTTCAGCTTGTTTTAAATTCAAGATTGTGGTCTTTTATGGTCACTAAGTTGTGTCTGACTCTTTTGACCCCATGAACTATAGCCCGTCAGGCTCCTCTGTCCATGGAATTTCCCAGGCAAGCATACTGGAGTGGGTTGACATTTCCTCCTCCAGGGAATCTTCCCAACCCAGGGATCAAACTCAAGTCCTGCACTGCAGGTAGACTCTATACCACTGCGCCACCAAGGAAGAAATTCGATATTAGCTCAAATTAAATTGACTCCTTCCATTCACAAGTTGTTAGAGGAACTCTTAAGCAAAGGAGACAAAACTCTGGTATTCAAAGGCTGTCTCAGGATACAAGGAGCAAAGTCTGAAACGTGAAATTACAATTTACAACCCAAGTGACATTTATTAAGAGTATTACCTCATGTCCTTATCACAACTCAGTTTTTAAAAGCATTTGCATGGATTCTAACTAATCCGATCTTCACACACTACTAAGAGATGAAGCAATACTGTCAATTTCATTTTTTGAGCCAAGAAACTGCTGCAACAGGAAACAGCATAGCTGAGATGAGAACTGGAGGGTTCCATAGCATCAAGTGTACTCAAGCAAGTGTTATGGGCTTCCCTGATGGCTCAGAAGGGAAGAGTCTGCCTGCAACGCAGGAGACCCAGGTTCGATCCCTGAATTGGGAAGATCCCCTAGAGAAGAGAATGGCAACCCACTCCAGTATCTTGCCTGGAGAATTCCATGGACAGAGAAGCTTAGAGGGCTTCAGACCATGAGGTCACAAAGAGTCAGATATGACTGAGCAACTAACAGCTTAACAGTTTTTTCTCACAATTTATCTTCAGAAGGAGATGTTAACAAAACCAGACCAAATATCTTATATAAACTTACCTTTAAATTTAACTCATGAAGATTTTTTAACTCTAAATTCATTTAATATAAACTGTAACTCTAAAGGTATAAAGAAGTGACTTGGACAGCTGGTTCCTAAAATGCAATATGTAGTAATTACCCATCATGAACAGAGTACAGCCATAGCTATGATTTTAGGACTATTAATGGGAGGGGGTGCTAAGGGCTTAAATAAGTGGCAATATCCTTACTCAATAAGGGGACTGGTTATATTTATTTATCCTTATAATTCTACTTTGCCAAATAAAGTAAGTTCCTTCTCAAAAGATGTACCATAGTTGCTCCTATACACATTCTCTTTCTCTTAAATTAAAAAAAGAGACATTAGGGAAAATATTTCTATCTATTATTTTTAGTTATGGAGTTACTAGTTACACGATCAAATCCACCAAGTTGCAGCCTGGTAATCTATACCAATCTAATGTCAACTTTCCATAAACTATGGCATATGAAGAGGCAGTATATTTCTTAAATGACTCAAGTCTTCATTCTCTAATAATACAACCACAAGCAGAAGAAAAACAAGACCTAAATTGACAAGCATGACTTAGAGATAGTAATACCACTGATACAAATTACAGGCCTCCTCTAAATCACTGTCATCATTCTCACACTGAGCTTCCTGCCCAGTAAAATCTGCCTTAATCGGTTTTCTTTCTGTTGTTGTTGAGAAACAGTGAGCCAGCTCAGGCAGTATCATGGGAATTTCAGAGACACACACACACACACACACACACACACACACACACACACACACACACACACTCAGGCAGTATCATGGGAATTTCAGACAGACAGACAGACAGACACACACACACACACACACACACACACACACTCAGGCAGTATCATGGGAATTTCAGACACAGACACACACACACACACAAACATACCCTTTAAAGCTCAAGTGAATACATGTAGTTTTTAAGGAAATACTAACAAGGAACAGGTTTGAGGGTATTTTCCACTGGTTTAAAAATAAAGCATTCTACCTGTAAATAAATAAATCTCAGAATTATGGAAACAGGAAGCAGCAGCTGGATTTATCATGCTTCATTTCCTGAGAGTGGTAGTAAGGAGCTCCCCCTCAGGACCAAAGTGATGGCGGGGTTTAGCCTCCTCCTGCCCAACCCACCCGCCTGTGCCACTGGCTCCAGTGCTGGCTGATTAGTTCAGAATCACCCTGCTCACTGCATCTCATAAGCTCTCTATGCCCCAGCCCTGCATTTGAGACAACAAGAAATCTGACTGGAATTGAAGCACACATAGATAACTGTCCTAACCCTAGAAGAGTCTGGCTCTCATCTCTCTGGGGCTCACTCATGAAGGCTTTTCCGGGCTGCGGGGGTGGGGCATGCCACCCTCTGAGGGACTCTGAGCCTTCTGCAGGTGGCTGTGTTGGGTTGGGTTCAGGCATCCTCCAGCCCCTCATGATTGTAGCCCCAGGACTTCACTTTCCTCAGCTGCATTGTTTCAGGTGAGAAACGAGACACCTGCTGAATTTCACAGGGGTGTGGCGAACAATAAAGGAGGCTATGCGTGTGAAGGTACTTTGTAAATTACCTAAGCAAAATAATAGAGTCCTCACTCCTCTAAGTCCCTGTAGGAACAGTTGTGAGAGTTCCACAGCTTTCACAGACATTATCGGTTTGTTTCATCCTCAAAATGATACACGAAGATACAGCAGCAGTGCAGGCATCCTCCTTGACACTGCCACTATTGTTTTATACGCAAGCTAGTCTAGAGAAGCACAGTGGGAAAACTGTGTCCTCCCTCGCTCTGCACGTGAGCAGGCGAATCATCTGAAAACATTTCTGGCAGCACGTGAGGTAAGGCCTAGATGAGGAGTCACGAAGGGCCTCCACATCTCAGGTCGACTGGGCAAGTCCCTTAGCCTCTCCAGGCAACATGATTCATCCATTTGTCACCAGGCTGATGGGAGATGAAAACTAATCAGACCTGGTTCCAGCACTTGAAGCACTCACTTGGATACAAGGGTGGGGGGTGGAAAGAAGTGACATATAAACAGATTAATTACAAAATAGGATTTACTTAAAATATAGAGCATGAACAAAGTGCCTCAGGATCACAAAGCAGGAAATGACTAACTTTGTCTGGAGGGCTCATGGAAGAATTCCTCTCATTTATAAACTGGGAAAAGAAGGAAATCAGATGACATTTTTATCAACGTCCCTTTTGTGGCTGAAACTCTGAAAAAACTAGGCCTAGAGAGATTGTCTGTAACATTAATGCAAAGCACAACTCCTGTTTGTTTTTGTACTGGAATGTAACTGCTTACAAAGCTGCATCAGCTTCTGCTGTAACCAAGTGGGCACAGTGTGGAAGGGGAGGGTAGGACAGATTGGGAGACCGCCATATACACACAGCACAGCTCCTCTTACACATTCACTCAGCAACACATCAGCGAAAATAAGTTGGACAGCTGAAGCACTAGATAACTGTATCCTAGAAAATGCTGAAAAACAAGGTTTCTCAGAATATTACTTAAACACAAGTCACACTTGTACGCCTGTGGACACTTGTGGAAAGCTGGCTCTATAGTAGGCCCTACATGTAGTAATTTGATTAGATCCTAGAGTCAGACTATGTGGGTTACACTCTTGACTTTATTAGGTACTAGTTGTGCTACATGGGGTCGCAAAGACTCGGACACGACCGAGCGACTGAACTGATACCGACAGCAGTGCTACAAGGCAAGCTACCGGATTTCTCTGTGCTTCAGTTTTCTCGGTTAAGAAATGACAGTGCTGGCAGAAGCAGTGTGCTGAGAGGAGAGGGGCGAACAATGATGATCATGATGGTGATGACGCCACTGCCTTCCTCACTGTTGGAGGATTAAATGAGCTAATACACGGAAGTACTCAGAATGGTTCTTGGCACAAAATAAGGGCTACTTGAGTCAGCCGCTATTGTGATTTGCAAAAGCGTAATAATCAGCATTTTTGAACCGCTTCTCTAAAACATTCTATTAGGCCCGAAAATTTCCAATTTGATCTCAATCCACAATGAACTGTATGGAAAATTCAATGAATCAATGATGAAAGGCTGTCTGCTTCAGAAACAGACTTAAGCAGAATTTTGGGGGGATGTACACGAAGTATGATTTTGAATGATATTTTGGAAAGTACAGAAAAGCAGAAATAAAGGAGGAAAGCTTACATTTTCACAAAATTTTTCCTATTGTTTTAGATTTATATTTAAAATATAATTTATGGTACTTTAAAATTATCAGCAATTGAAGTAATATTAAAGATGCAAACAGTCAACCACTGAAAATCATAAGCATTTAAACAACAATATTATTTTTACTTATCTCATTGAATTCCCAAAGAATTTTAGGAAATGATTTGGCTTGTTAACAGTATTTTAGAATCATCCTGTAGTAACAGTCAAGTGAAATGGATTGTATCCAGGTAAAATTAAACTGTAAATCAAATTGTGTATGTTTTAATTGGTGGCATTAGCAATTCTCACCAAACCCAAAGATTCTGCCTTTAATATTTAATATATTAAACACCATTCATCCACTGGCTCTCAACCAACATCAACACGTACTGACTCTTGTGACCTATGGTTTTTATCTCAGTCATTAATGCTTAGGGGTTCAGGCCTTAAAATCAGTCATTAAAATCTGCTGCTGCAAAAAAAATGTTCCCCAGAAATCCAAAAGAATAGAGAAAGGCAGGACATTTATCATATTCTTATTAATGTTCTGGAAAAGTAGGATAATTTTTCTTAATACAAAGCAAGTTTGCTCTGTTATAGTCATAGGAAATGAAGCAAAATAATTGAGCCATAGTTTAACGAGATTCAAGTATGTGCCAGGCACACTGAGGGAGGTGTTTTACAAAACCATTTAATTTCATTAATACAACTCCTTGAGACAAATTATTTCCCTAATTTTACAGGTTAAAAAAAAAGTTTAGCAACATTAGTTAACATCCCTAATAAAGTTCAAGAAGTCACAGATTTAAAAACCAGGAGGCAAAACTAAACACATACACACTCTTACGCAGGCTGTCCAGGTAATCATTTTAGAGAAATACAAGGAAGGAAGGTGTTCAAATGATCCTTGATGAGGGTATTATACTAGACTATTAAATTCTACTGGTCAGGAAGTGGAGATGATAAGAAAAATAAACTTATAAGTGCTTTGTGGATATATGGTCTAAAATTTAGAAATCAACTTTACAGGAACAGAAATTTTAGGCAGTCCCGAAGGTCAAAAAGCCACTCTAACTCTCATCTAATCAATCCTTATAATCAGAATCAGTTAAAAACAAAAAGAAGAATAGTGGTATTTTAATAATTTTATAGAAATGGTTTATTTAAGATAGGATTCAACAGCCAAATAACTTGCTTAATTTATTAAATTTCTGGTATATTTGGTGCAATGATTTATAAATCCTAGATTACCTCGGGGCCACAGACTATTCCTATTAGGAAGTTTCCAGACTTCCTTGCTTTTTACTGTTTTTGTAATATTTCCCTGGATACCTTGAGTTCTATTTCTAGAAGAAATAGTAAAGTTCTGGTGAAACTCTAGACACTGACTAGCTACTGTACCATGCTGCTGCTGCTGCTGCTGCTTCTAAGTGTCTTCAGTCGTGTCTGACTCTGTGCGACCCCATAGGCGGCAGCCCACCAAGCTTCCCCATCCCTGGGATTCTCCAGGCAAGAACATTGGAGTGGGTTGCCATTGCCTTCTCTGCTATTGTACCATAGCTATGGCAACTTAAATCTCTAGGTCTCCAGTTCCTTATCTGTAAAATGAGAAGATGGTATTAGATTGTCTCTTCCATCCTGATGTAAAATTCTAAGATTCAGCTCACACTTAAAATCCAAACTCCAATACATCCTTCAGTGCAAGTCATTGTCTCCCATCTGTACTCCAAGGCTGAGTAAGCTACTCAGAGTAGCTGAGTCCCCACGCAACTTTATTTTCAGTTATTACAGTTTTATATGTCTACCTAATAGACTGTACTGCTCATACTGTTCATGAGGTTCTCAAGGCAAGAATACTGAAGTGGTTTGCCATTCCCTTCTCCAGTGGACCACGTTTTGTCAGAACCCTCCACCATGACCCATCCATCATGGGTGGCCCTACAAGACATGGTTCATGGTTTCATTGAGTTAGATCAGGCTGTGGGTCCATGTGATCAGTTTGATTGGTTTTCTGTGATTGTGGCTTTCATTCTGTTGCCCTCTGAACAGATAAGGATAAGAGGCTTATGGAAGCTTCCTGATGGGAGAGACTGACTGGCAGGGTTGGGGGATGGGGGGTGGCGGTGGGGACTGAGTCTTTTTCTGATGGGCAGGACCATGCTCAGTAAATATTTAATTTAACTTTCTGTTGATGGCCAGGGCTGTGTTCCCTCCCTGTTGTTTGACCTGAGACCAAACTATGGTAGAGGTAATGAAGATAATGGTGACCTCTTTCAAAAGGTCCCGTGCACGCACTGCAGCACTCAGTACCCCTGACCCTGAAGTAGGCCACTGCCGACTCACGCCTCTGCCAGAGACTCTTGAACACTCACAGACAAGTCTAGGTCAGTCTCTTGTGGGGTCACTACTCCTTTCTTCTGGGTCTTGGTGCATATGAGGTTTTTTTTTGTGCTCTCCAAGAATTTGTTTCCCCAGTCCTGTGTAAGTTATGTAATCAAATCCCGCATAGGTCAAGGCTGTATATTGTCACCCTGCTTATTTAACTTATATGCAGAGTACATCATGCAAAATGCCAGACTGGATGAAGCACAAGCTGGAATCAAGACTGCCAGGAGAAATATTAGTAACCTCAGATACGCAGATGACAGAAAGTAAAGAGGAACTAAAGAGCCTCTTGATGAAAGTGAAAGTGAGAGGAGAGTAGCTTAAAACTCAACATTCAAAATACTAAGATCATGGCATCTGGTCCCATCACTCCATGGCAAATAGATGGAGAAACAATGGAAACAGTGACAGACTTTATTTTTACAGGCTCCAAAATCACTGCAGATGGTGACTACAGCCATGAAATTAAAAGACACTTGCTCCTTGGAAGAAAAGCTATGACCAACCTAGACAGCATATTAAAAAGCAGAGACAAAGGTCTTTACTGACAAAGGTCCATCTAGTTAAAGCTATGGTTTTTTCCAATAGTCATGTATCGATGTGAGAGTCGGACTCTAAAGAAAGCTGAGTGCCGAAGAATTGATGCTTTTGAACTGTAGTGTTGGAGAAGACTCTTGAGAGTGCCTTGGACTGCAGGGAGATCCAACCAGTCATCCTAAAGGAAGTCAGTCCTAAATATTCATTGAAAGGACTGATGCTAAAGCTGAAACTCCAATACTTTGGCTACCTGATGTGGAAAACTAACTCATTGGAAAAGACCCTGATGTTGGCAAAGATTGAAGGCAGGAGGAGAAGGGGACGACAGAGGATGAGATGGTTGGATGGCATCACTCACTCGATGGACATGAGTTTGAGCAAGCTCTGGGAGTTGGTGATGGACAGGGAAGCCTGGCGTGCTGCAGTCCATGGGGTCACAAAGAGTTGGAGACGACTGAGCATCTGAACTGAACTGATCTGAATAGACTATAAGTTATTTCAGAGGACAGACTGTCTTAATGATCTTTCTATATTTGTCATTTAACAGATAGATCCTAATTGCCTACTCTACAAAAGAAATACAATACATGTTTTTAGAATAAATTTTTGGAATTATCCTATCAAACAGTCATTGGATACTTTGCTTGCACCTAAAGCACAATCTGCAGATATACCAAAGTTACTGTCTTAATGATCTTTCTATATTTGTCATTTACAGATAGATCCTAATTGCCTACTCTACAAAAGAAATACAATACATGTTTTTAGAATAAATTTTTGGAATTATCCTATCAAACAGTCATTGGATACTTTGCTTGCACCTAAAGCACAATCTGCAGATATACCAAAGTTGCCTCCCTTTTAAAGTATTTGCAATTTAGAAACAGGACAATCACATGTGATGATAAATAATACCACAAATTTTGTGCATTTTAATTCATTTTTGAGCTCTACAGGAAAAAACATTCTCGTGGTATTTAAGAACTCTAAGATCTTTGAGGCTTTACCATTTTGTGACTGGCTTGCAGGGCTTTACAATTTTTCCTCCCTCATGTTAGCAGCATGAATCTGTTCCATGCTTATTTTTAATGACTCAATTTATGGAGAAGAACGTGATCTCAAAAGAAGAAAGGCTGATTCAGAGGTAGAAAAGGCTAAAACACTTCAAGATCAGCAAGAGGAAAAACAAGTTAACAAAAATTTTTCATGGGGTGGTTTAAGTTAAGAGTGAGGTTACATCAGGCCAGGGCAAGGGGAAAAAAAAGAAAGACATATATTTTTTGTCCTGAGAGTGTTTAGCTTTCAAGTTCCAAGAGACAATTTCGTGCAGTACTTGTCTGTTCTTTGGTATTTATTTTTCTTGTTCATGCACATCCCTGGCGATCAGTAACAAAGGGAGTGAAGGCTGTTGGCACCTGTGCATAAAGGCTCAGTGGAAGACAGGAAGTCCAACACATGAATGGGGGCCAAGAAGCCCTTGGGGACCCTTTGTGTTCTGAATGACCAATCATAGTAGCCTATCTGCTTGAGTAAATGCTGATAGGTTTGTATGGGGGAACTGGAATTACCCACTTCTCTGTGTTTCTTCTAAAGTAACACCTGAATCAAGATGAACTATTATAAATTTAGATTCCTTACACTCCACCTGGGGCTTCCCTGGTGACTCAGTGGTAAAGAACCTGCCTCCCAATGCAGAAGAAGCAGGTTTGATGCCTGTATTGAGAAGATCCCCTGGAAAGGAAATGGCAGCCCATTCCAGTATTCCTGCCTGGGAAAACTCTCAGACAGAAAGAGCCTGGCAGGCTAAAGTCCACAGGGTCACAAGAGTCAGACATGACCGAGCAACTAAACAACAACAACAAAGATCCACCTGAACCTAATCTTTCTAAGGAGCCCCCACTGATCAGCAAAAGAATTTTTGGCAGGTTGGAATGCAGTGAGCAGTAAAGCAAACCAGTGCAGCGGGGGAGCCCTTGCCAGCCAGGCTGAGCCGAGTGACTCAGCAGGCTAGAGCCGTGACCCTTGTCTCTGGAGTTATTACTCTGGTTCTTATTCAGTGGTTACTACAAATGCACACGCACGGACCGGTCTTACTCCAGAGCCCATCTGAGAACATCGTGCAGCGACTACCATAGCTGGGCACAATCCACAGGCAGGTTTTTCCACAGAAAGTCATTCCCAAGTCCTGGCTGACAACTGGGTTTGGCTGATAACATCAACAAAAAAACCCTGCTCTACCTTAAATTCTGTAAAACTCTGTTCTTTAGAAAGGGCACCGAAGTTGGGGAAAGGAGAAAAGAAAAGCTGGTTGTGGTTGTGGGGTTCTGTTCAGTTCAGTACTACAAATTCAATTCCCAAGCTAGGGAAATAATCATGGTAATAACGATGATGATGAATTCCCTTCAGCAATAATAGTGGCTTCTTTTTTCTGTTCTTCAGCAGATTTAACACACTTGCTTCCATTTGAGCCCAGTGTCATCAGGCAGACTCTCTATCCTACTTACATTTAGGGTAAAATTAACCTTTGGGCTAAGTTATATATACCACCAGATGTTTGAAAGGCAGTACCTTATACAGAGGATCTGTTCTTCTCATCATTTTTTAGTCAAGTAATGGATTTAATTTTTTTAAATCCTAAAGTGGTGACTGAAAGAAGCCTCAGATGTCAAAAGGGGGCCGGTTAACATGCCAGGGAGAAAGGCAGCAGCCACATAAAACAAGCTCTTACTCCACATGCAAAACTTCAGCCGGAGCTCTGCAGAATGGCAAAGAGCCATCTCGGGTTCAATCACAGCTGAACCGATGCCCTGTCTCCCCTTCCAATCCCAAAGAAAGATGACAGAAATGAGAGAAAGACCAGGACCAATCCACCTTTTAAGACCTCACTGCCGGTGTTACGAGAAGACTTTTTATTCCCGTTCTTCCAACCATCCCCTGGCGAGAATCCCCTACAATAACAGACCTGGCCTCTCTCTCCGCCTCCTCCTCCCTCCCTCTGCCTGCCTGCAGAAATGATGCATTCTAGACTTTTCTCCTGCTGGGTGCCAACTTCCATTGCTCTGAAGTGCCAGAGAAAGAGTGGGTAAATCTGTCTAATTCAAGGATGAAATTTCAGAAGGCTCACTTGGCTGCAGATCCAAAGTCACATTCTCCAAAAAGCATTTTCAGTAATAAGGATGGCATTTTGCTGTCCATTTGCCTGGCTCCTTTAGCTCTCTCAAATGCTTTTTAATTCAGGCATGGAGGAGGGCTTATTTATGGGCCTCCTCAAATCTCAAGACAGGGTGGGTCTCCTTGCCATGGATGTCTATGACAGTTTTTAATAAATATTTACTGAATGCAAAAATGTGGTGAGAAGGAAACTAAATAACTGATTAATCTTACTTGTTCCTGGGTGGGTACAGGACTATACCCCAAACCATGAAAAGCTGGGCTGCTGCTGCTGCTAAGTTGCTTCAGTTGTGTCCAACTCTGTCCGACCCCATAGATGGCAGCCCACCAGGGTCCCCCGTCCCAGGGATTCTCCAGGCAAGAGCACTGGAGTGGGTTGCCATTTCCTTCTCCAAGGCATGAAAGTGAAAAGTGAAAGTGAAGTCGCTTAATCGTGTCCAACTCTTAGCAACCCCATGGACTGAAGCCCACCAGGCTCCTCTGTTCATGGGATTTTTCCAGGCAAGAATACTGGAGTTGGGTGCCATTGCCTTCTCCAAAAGCTGGGCAAGATAGTCTAACACATAGTAGCCAATTTCTCTATGAATTCTGAGAGGGAGATGATTCATCTAAAATATACTCAAAAGAGAAACAATCCTATCCAAAATACTGCAGGCAGACTCTTTACCATCTGAGCCACCAGGGAAGCTTATTGATGGCTTAGCACATGGAAATACTTTTCTGGCCTATGAAAAGTGTTAACCACCTGGGAAGTTTCTTTCAAATGTCTCGTAAACCAAATAACATAGGTGAACACTTAACTCTTGGGGTGATTTCTTTGCGTGTGATGAAATAAATCTGAAGAGCACCATGAAATGTCTTCACAAGTTCTTCATTTTTCCAGGCAGGTATTTTACACTATCCATCCTTTATAAAAGTGTTATTTAAAACCTTCAAAATAAATGTTTCCATGTAAACATTCACATAGTGAGCCACTGCCTGCAACGAGAAAAGCCAGCTATGGGTAGGAAGCATAACAGCAAGGATCAATAATTCGGTCGCTCAGTTGTGTCCAACTCTTTGTGACCCCATGGACTGCAGCTTGCCAGGCCTCCCTGTCCATCACCAACTCCTGGAGTTTACTCAAATTAATGTCCATAGAGTCAGTGATGCCATCCAACCACCTCATTCTCTGTCGTCCCCTTTTCCTCCCGCCTTCAATCTTTCCCAGCATCAGGGTCTCTTCCAATGAGTTGGCTCTTCACCTTAGGTGGTCAAAGTATTGGAGTTTCAGCTTCAGCATCAGTCCTTGCAATGAATATTTAGGACTGACTTCCTTTAGAATAACTGGTTTAATCTCCTTGCTGTCCAAGGGACTCTCAAGAGTCTTCTCCAACAACCAAAAGCATCCATTCTTCGGTGATCAGCTTCCTTTATAGTCCAACTCTCACATCCATATATAATTACTGGAAAAATCATAGCTTTGACTAGACAGACCTTCGTTGGCAAAGTAATGTCTCTGCTTTTTAATATGTTGTCTAGGTTGGTCATAACTTTTCTTCTAAAGAGCAAGCGTCTTTTAATTTCATGCCTGCAGTCACTATCTACAGTGATTTTGGAGACCTCCAAAATAAAGTCTATCACTGTTTGCATTGTTTCCCCATCTACTTACCATGAAGTGATGGGACCGGATGCCATGATCTTAAGTTTTCTGAATGTGTTTTAAGGAAACTTTGTTACTTTTTTCCTCTTTCACTTTCATCAAGAGTCTCTTTAGTTCTTCTTCGCTTTCTGCCATAAGGGTGGTATCATCTGCATATCTGAGATTACTGATATATCTCCCAGCAATCTTGATTCCAGTTTGTGTTTCATCCAGTCCAGCATTTCTCATGATGTACTCTGCAGGTAAGTTAAATAAGGGTGACAATATACAGTGACATACTCCTTTCCCGATTTGGAACCAGTCTGTTGTTCCATGTCCAGGTCTAACTGTTACTGCTTGACCTGTGTACAGATTTCTCAGGATGCAGGTTAGGTGTTCTGGTATTCCCATCTCTTGAAGAATTTTCCATAGTTTGTGGTGATCAACACAGTCAAAGGCTTTGGCATAGTCAATAAAGCAGAAATAGATGTTTTTTTTAAATTCTCTTGCTTTTTTGATGATCTGATGGATGTTGGCAATTTGATCTCTGGTTCCTCCGCCTTTTCTAAAACCAGCTTGAACATCTGGAAGTTCACGGTTCACATATTGTTAAAGCTTGGCTTGGAGAATTTCGAGCATCATTTTGCTAGCATGTGAGATGTGTGCAATTGTGTGGTAGTTTGAGCATTCTTTGGCATTGCCTTTCTTTGGGATTGGAATGAAAACTGACTTTTTCCAGTCCTGTGGCCACTGCTGTGTTTTCCAAATTTTCTGGCATACTGAGTGCAGTACTTTCACAGCATCATCTTTTAGGATCTGAAATAGCTCAACTGGAATTACATCACCTTTACTAGCTTTGTTTGTGGTGATGCTTCCTAAGGCTCACTTGACTTCACATTCCAGGATGTCTGGCTCTATGTGAGTGATGACATGATAGATGCCCAATATGCTACTGCAGATCAGTGGAGAAATAACTCCAGAAAGAATGAAGAGACGGAGCCAAAGCAAAAATAACACCCAGTTGTGGATGTGACTGGTGATGGAAGTAAAGTCTGATGCTGTAAAGAGTAAAACTGCATAGGAACCTGGAATGTTAGGTCTATGAATCAAGGCAAATTGGAAGTGGTCAAACAGGAGATGGCAAAAGTGAACACTGACATTTTAGTAATCAGTGAACTAAAATGGACGGGATGGGTGAATTTAACAGCAAAGATACCAGGCAGCTAAGAAGTGACTTTAATGTGTTTCATCATTTTAATTTATCCTGAGGCTAACCTGAGAAGTCAGTCTATTATCAACCTCAAATAGGGAAGAAAACTGTATTCAAGAGGTTCAACTCCTTGCCCAAGTTTACTCAGCCACTTAACAGTGGTAGCACTGGGACTCAAATCCAGGTCTTATGATAAAAGAATATAAGTGCCTTCCATGCAGTCTTGATTAGAACTGGGATGGGCACTGCAGGATGGTAAACAAAGCTCCAATAGAGCATGCCAGCAAAAACAAAACAGAGAGAAGGGCAAGCTAGCCCACTGAGTTCAGATTTCCCTTTTGCATCCCTGCAGAATCCTTTTAAGGAAGAAAAGGGAGTGAATTTGTTTCATTTTATTTCCTTCCCTCCTTCCTTCCTTCCTTCCTTCCTTCCCAGGGGCCTGACCCACAGACACAGCCTAGGAACTAGCCCAATGGCAGCTGACATCTCTAAAAATAGTTTCACATCTGTTAAACTATAGATGCTCCATTAATTCCAAAGAGAACCTGAAGGTCCAACTTCCCTGAATCCCCAGTGGTCAGATGGTCATTTACATCTTCAATGCACAGCTGAGGCTGGAGCCTCCTAAGGGACCCAAAGTAAGTGTGAAAGGTCTTTGGCTTTGATGGAAGCAATAGGTGGGTGGGTAGGAGAGATCTTTCCAGAGTGCTCAGAACGATGTCTTTATTGTTAAGTTTTCATCCCATCTCCTCATTTTAATTCTTTAAACTGTACTTTCTCTGGATTGTCCTTGGAGTACAGCAACAGTCTTGAGGTCTGAGTAGGGGGAATTTGGGTAGTCTCAGAATAAATTGGGAATTCCATAATGATTATTATTCTTTGGGGTGAAAACAATAATGGACTCCTTCAAGCCACTAAAACCATTTTTAAAAAGTGACAAGTGGGCGGTAGATATCAGAACTATGAGAAGAATCTTAAAAGTGTACTCATGCTTTGGAAGAAATCAATTCAAAGCTAAATATAAGGTTTCTGGGCTCAACTCAAGGCATCAAATTAGTCTTAAGAACTCTATTCAAGGGAAGTAGTAGCTGGCTAAAATGTTCATAAAATGAGAGACACACTTTTTTATGAACTATGGTTATCACTGCATTTAGGAACATCAGTAAACACCCCCCAAAATCAAAGTGGTAAAGAAGCAGAGGCATTATTCTACAATTAGCCAAACACAGAAAGAGAAACCAATGGTATCACAATATGCGGGATCTAAATGAAAGTTGAACTCATAGAAAAATGGTTACCAGGGTCTGAGGGTGGAAGAAATAGGGAGATATTGGTAAAAAGGTACGAAAGGTGAATATGTTCTGAGTTCTCTATTGTATAACATGGTAAGGAGAGTTCATAACACTGTATAGTATGACTGAAATTTGCTAGGAGAAAAGTTAAATATTCTCATTAAAAAGAAAAACTAAATATAAGAGGAAATGGATGTGTTCATTAATTGGATGGGGAGAATCCCTTCACAATGTAACATATATAAAATCATCACATTGTACACTTTAAATATCTTACAATGTTGCCAATTATATGTTAGGAAATAAATCAATATGTAGTATGAAAATAAAGGAGCAGAGGAAATAATGTTTAACTTTCTGAAGGATCCCCTCCTTCTTACAACAAACCAATCAACATCACCAGGATCCTGAAAAGACACTGGGAGAGATAAGACACCTAACACCACTCTTTCTGACTAAAGATGCTGTTTCTCTCAGTGGTGAGAAAAGCGTCACCTAAATGGAAATTACGCTTGGCAATGTGATCCTGTGGACCTCACTGAAAAGGCATCCATATCAGATAACTTTTATTTTGATCAAATACTAGTAAAAAAAAAAAAAAGGAAAAGATGAAGAGAATCAAAAAGATGGCATTACAGACACTAAAGATATCTAATGTATTTAGAGGAGGCACTTTCTGGAATTTCCTCTTTTTGAATAATTCAAATGACTTTCAATTTGCTGGAAAAAAACTCAGAATGAGTTTTTCCTCCTTCATCCACACATTCCCCAGCACCCTACTGCCCAGTTCCTTGTCCCCTGAACACCAGCACAATGTAATGGCTGAGAGCAGGGGCTCAGAAGCATAATGCTAGAATAAGAATCCTGGCTCTGCCATCAGCTATATGACCCGCAGGTATATCAACAGCATCCCTTTCTTTCCAAATCAGCAAGACAGAAAAAGCAGCACTCTAAGAGGCTGTGATGAAGATTTAATGAATCCATACGTGGACTGCCTTGAGCATGGCGCCTGGCACACAGTCCCACAAAACACTTAACTTAATAATGACAGTGACCGTGACATGGGCTTAATCAGACTGTGGTAAAAATAAGGGACTGGGGACCACTTAGTAAACCGAGAGTCTTTCAGTCATGTCTCACTCTTTGCAACCCTGTGGACTGTACAGTCCATGGAATTCTCCAGGCCAGAATACTAGAGTGAGTAGCCTTTCCCTTCTCCAGGGGATCTTCCCAACCCAGGGATCGAACCCAGGTCTCATGCACTGCAGGCAGATTCTTTACCAGCTGAGCCACAAGGGAAGCCTGAGGATCACTTAGGGTCTATGAAAAAGCCAAATGTTCTCCTAAGCAACAACACAGAGTCTACTAGAAAAAAGCTCTCTCACCCTGTGGGCCCAAGGGACTCAGCTTGGCTATTCTTTTCAGTGGCTACAGCAGCTTATCTGAAGGGACAGACTCAAAGGACCAAAGACAGGCCAGGAGAGATATGATGAAGGGACAGAGACAGACAGTCCGAGTCTGGGAGAAACCAGTTTGGAGCAGTTCTAAGAATGGGTAGCAGCCAACAGTCCACAATCATGGGATTCAGAATTTAGAAATAAAGTAACAGGCATTCAGATACGCACATGTTGGTATTATGGTAAAACTCTCCACCACTTTTCCTTCAAGGTCCCTCCAGCAGGGAACATCTTTCAAAAACTGCTCTGCCTTTGAATTTCTGTAGCACTCCTTCAAATATTTACAAGCTCATGTGGCATTTAATTGTTGCAGAGAATAACTTAGGTCTCAATTTGATGGAAAATTTTGGAGGGCGTGTCTTACAGTCAGATGTCTCTCTTCCTGGCCCATCTCTGTCCCAGAGCTGAACTCCCCTCATGGAAATGTTCAACCAGAAAGTACACAATAAAATGGAAAGCTCTGAGTAAGTCAGGGCTATAGAAATATTAATACAAGCCACTGTACTAAAATAAGCACACATGGCTTGTACAGAGAAGAGGGCACAAAGCAAAGCAACATGCTTGTTCCTGTCTCTGCGAGGCTGTAATGAAAAGGCCAAGCCCAAGAAGTCTGCAGGCAGAAGATGAAGCCTTGGGCAGCCCTAAGTACTGACTAGTTGATACCATTCCTCCGAACAGAAATTAAATTAACAAACCATAAAATAATAAGGAAGTCCAGTAAAAGTCTGCAATTATTTCCCCCCCATGGTGACTGCTTGGATATTTTCTAAACAGTGAAGATTAAATTCTCCTGAAACCATTTTCTCGGGGTGCCTTTGCTTTGCAGGTGCCCTAAGCACACATTTCGTCTGTCTATCTCGTAATCTAGCCCTACTTGGACACCAAAGGGTTCCCTCTAGGTAGAAACAGGCAAGCATGAAAGAATGGAGTCAGGAGGGGCAGCAGGTGGAGAGGGAAGAGTGAAGGAGGTGGTGGGAACCAAGGGGAGGGGCCAAGATGAGGAGAGTTGGAGGCCAGGCAGTGACGCAGTTAGGGTAAGGTTAGTGCCTTTGATTCCTGCCAGCTGAAGTCCAGAGAATTTCAGAGATGATCTAAACCCAATTTTCTCCTTTCACAGGGGAGAAATTATAACTCATGGGTGATGACTCACTCAAGGCCAAAACTGCTGCTCTGAGGCCAGAACTGAAATCTGGGTCTCGTGACTGCCCACTTAGAGCTCTTTCTACTCAGCACATCCTTGTTTTACACTCCCAGGGCCTGGGGAGATCAGGGTTCAGGCAGATAGCTCAGAACTCAAGAAGCCATGAAAAAGCCCTTGCAGCCTCCCCGACCTCAACACCACATGCTGGCAGAGTCAACAGAAGAGACGGGAGAGATTAGGCCCCTCATCATCACACTGCCTTTGATGGAGCCGTTGGGCCTTCTCGGAGGAGTCACTGGACTAGAAATGCACGGGGACAGTCTGTTTCCCAGCCAGGAGGAGGTATGGCTGGATCAGGCTTGACAGTTTGTGGCATGAAAGCATACAAGAATTACACACCTCTTAGCTTCCCTGGCCCCCCCTGCCCCCACCAACGGTTTCAGGAGAAAAGAAATCACCCCGGGAGCTGACTTTCTTGCTTTCTGTGATTTCTTGATTCTGAAGAGAGCACAACTGTGGAGAACACAAAGGGTGGAGACAAGACACGTAACTAACTGCGGTGGCTACTGTAAGACCACTCTTGAGGGGATACTTTGCTGGCTGTAAAATCAGGGCAAACATGGTATTACTCAACAGAAGCCCCTGTCAGTGCCTGCATGGTTTGGGGACCATCTCTGGGTTTAATTACAATTCCGATCTCCTGAGCTATAAAGGCTTTCTTTATAAAAGAAAGTCTTCTAGTCCACTAAGCTTCAATGCTTACCTCGAGTGTTCAACATATACTATGCCTGACCTGAGCGAAGTGTTCTTTCTAATCATGGGATTTTGGCGATGTATATAAATCACTCATCCCCCTTCCTGTTCCATATCCCTAACGCCTACACAAAATCAGGCAAATGAAGAGGAAAACAGATGACTGTTTTAACCTATAACCCTTGCCTTTCCTTCTCTGAATACTTGCCAGTGCACCCTACTCAATGACAAGTCATTTCTCTCAAGGGAAAGCAAGCGAGCACTGAATAAAACACCTCTTAGCATGGGCATCACAATATCCCTCCTCAGTGTTCTTACCCACAAACCTTTGCCCACTGTGTTCCCTCGTTCCCCAATTCGCCCTGTTAACCTCCACTTTGTCCTCCACTAGCATCTGTAGGAAGCCCTTCCTGAAATCCCCATCTCAATAACCCAGTCCCTCCAGTCCTTCCTTAATGCCCCTAGAGTAAGTATCCTGGGCATTTCTGCCCCTCCACACTCTTTTCAAACAGTCACCTGGTTTTGAGCCTATTCTTCTACTAAGCTGTTAAGTTCTCCAGGGCAGGAATCAAAACTTATTCATGTCAAGTTTCCCCAGGGTCAGTACAACACTTCTAAGTTGTAAGGCTTAGTCACACACGTTTCTCAAGCGGATTCTTAAAGGGACACATAGGCAGGAACTATCAGTCTTGTTTTACAAGGAGGTTCAGAGGGGTGCCAAGGCTCTCCAAGGCCACCAATTTCCATACCGTCTGGCTCCCTGACTAGATTTTCACTGGACCACATTATAATCAGTTAACTATACAAGCTCCATACAGAAGATAACACAGAAAGCACTGATGTTCTGATAGAGGCATGTATGTAGTGACCCATATATATATGTGGGGTCATAAACAACTGAAGAAAAGAGACACAAAACCTTCAAATATAGGTAAAAACCACTATTCTGAAAGCAGAGCCCCCGATCAGATTTCGGGATGCAGCTGACACTGATTCTTTTCTCAAGGACCTTTCCATTCTAAAGGTCTGCAGAAATGTCTGTGGACATGACTTTAGATACAAACAAAGGTTTCGCTGGGCTGGTGACAGGTCATGAAACAAACTGCCTCCGGTTAAACTGCCAACACTGCCTCGCATGTCTTGAAAGAGCTGGACGTGGGAAAGCAGCAGCTGTTGCCCAACAAGAAGTGACTCGGATGTGGCTGATTCACCATCAGGGCGCAGAGAAGGAACAACAGGCAGAACCCAGGGGCAGCTGGCAGGACGGGGTTGGTTTGGGTCTTTGACTCTTCATGACCCTCTGGGAGCGCTTGAGCCTCTGCACTGAGGAAAGCAGTTTTCAGCACAGCTGCCTCTGGCAGGTAATCTGATGCAGAGCCACACCCCGGAGGTGCTCACTTAGCTGGCCCTGGGGTGTGGCCCTCCAATCTGCACCTGGAGTGTACAAAACCTCCCTGTAATTCTAGCATGCAGCCAAAGTTACAGTGACGGGCACAACTGGAGCATCTTCTGGGCTCTTCCACTGCCATGCATTCATCAAAGTTTAAAACACCTAAGCGAACAGCTGCTCAGTACTCTGGGGGTAGTGGCACCACTTTTAAGTTATTTAAAACCAGCTTTTCTAGAGATGAAAGCAGGATGTTCCTCTTACTATATCCTTGACTAAGATTTTCCAGCCTCTTCTACTCACGCAATCTCAACAACAGGAAACTGGCAACCTTAAAAGGCACTTTGGAATTGTTACCCAGAATATATGAATGTCATAGTTTATAAATTATATCTCAGTAAATTCTTTGTGTGTGTGTTTAAGGCACTTTGTTTTATTTTGGGAAGGAACAGTGCTTGTTATGAGAGAGTGTTTTGGATTAACCTGTGAAATTAACCTCATGTGTGCATGCCAAGTCACTTCAGTCATGTCTGACTTTTTGTGACCCCATAGGCTGAGCCCTCCAGGTTCCTTTCTCCACCATCTTACTATATCCTTGACTAAGATTTTCCAGCCTCTTCTACTCACGCAATCTCAACAACAGGAAACTGGCAACCTTAAAAGGCACTTTGGAATTGTTACCCAGAATATATGAATGTCATAGTTTATAAATTATATCTCAGTAAATTCTTTGTGTGTGTGTTTAAGGCACTTTGTTTTATTTTGGGAAGGAACAGTGCTTGTTATGAGAGAGTGTTTTGGATTAACCTGTGAAATTAACCTCATGTGTGCATGCCAAGTCACTTCAGTCATGTCTGACTTTTTGTGACCCCATAGGCTGTAGCCCTCCAGGTTCCTTTCTCCACCGGATTCTCCAGGCAAGAATACTGGAGTGGGTTGCCATGCCCTCCTTCAAAGGATCTTCCCAACTCTTGAATCAAACCCACATCTCTTGCATCTCCTGAATGGGCAAGAGGGTTCTTTGCCATTAGCACCACCTGGGAAGCCCACAAAATCGACCACATTATGGTATATACGTACTAGTTCTAGCTTTGTTGCTGAGGCCACTCAGGTTTAGTCTAACTCCTCTTTCACTTGGAGCAGGAAATGGCAACCCATTCCAGTATTCTTCTTGCCTGGAGAATCCCATGGACAGAGGAGTCTGGAGGGCTATGGCGCATAGGGTCACAAAAAGCTGGACACGACTTTAGTGACTTAGCATGTACACATACCTCTTCCACTTGACTTTGGATTCAAGGACAATAGGGTTTGAATTCATTACTAGCTGAGTGAGGCTTCCTAGGTGGCTCAGTGGTAAAGAATTGCCTGCAATGCAGGAGACGCAGGTTCAATCTCTGGGTCCGGAAGATCCCCTGGAGAAGGAAATGGCAACCCACTCCAGTATTCACGCCTAGAAAATCTCATGGACAGAAGACCCTGGTGGGCTACAGTCCTAGCATCACCAAAGAATCAGATACGACTTAGTGACTAAACAATAATAGCAATTAGCTAGGTGACCCACAGCAAATGATCTCCCTCCAAGCTTCAATTTCCTTATTTACAGGAAGTGGGAGTGTTATCTTTGTGGGACTGGTGAGGATCAAAAAGCACCTAATATCTGGATCACTGTAAGATGCTCAGTGAATTCTTTCCTTCCCTTCCCCATAAAAGGAGACTACAGGTCTTCCCCCAAAGTTCTCCTTTTTCAGGCTAAACATCCATGAGGTGTAGCAACCCACCTCCCAGTCCTCATCAGAGTATGGTTTTTCCATTCCTCACCATCTCAGTTCTCCTCCTTTGAACAATTCAAAATTTGGCAATGCTGTGGCCACCTTGCTTCCATAGCACCAACGGATTCTGGTACAGTGAATATGGTATACCATAAACTGCTTACTGGCTCATGTGAAATGTTTTATGAGTTTTAGGAACCCAAGATTTTCCCTCCCAATTAAAGTTGCCTATGGGCACTAAACCATATACAGAGGTTCAGTCACATTTCAGAGGCAATGAGTCATTTTTATTTAGCTCCTCAGGGGTAAGTGTGAGAATTAGGTAGGAATTCCTTCTGTTAGCCACTGTGCAAGGAGAGGTGACCTTCATTTATTACAGCCCAGAAATGCTGTTCCTTTGCTGTAAGCCTTCAGGACTAGGCACACACCACGCTGTACTTCCCCCATGTCTAACCTGTCACATTTGCCAAACCCTTCTTTAAAAAATCATTTCTTTCTTTATCTTTGGCTGTGCTGGGTCTTCACCGCTGCCAGGTTTTCTCTAGCTATGGCGAGTGGGGGCCACTCTTTTTCGTTGCAGTGTGCAGGCTTCTCATTGCAAGGGCTTCTCTCGTTGCAGAGCACTGGCTCCAGGGCACATGGGCTCAACAGTTGCGGCTCCCAGGCTCTGGAGCACAGGCTCAACAGCTGTGGCACACGAGCTCAGCGGCTCCGCTGCATGTCGAATCTTCCCAGATCAGGGATCGAACCCGTGTCTCCTGCATGGGCAGGAGGATTCCTTACCACTGAGCCTCCAGGGAAGCCCCACCCAGCCCTTTTTTATTTGTGATTCTGGCTTAGTAGAATTAAACTGCAGAAATCCAAGTTGTCTGGTTAAGGTAGATGGGTTCAAATCATGGCATTCTCTCTCAGATGAGTTATGTGACCTTGCACATGTCATTTAACTCTGAATATCAGCACCCTCCTCTGTGAAAATGGGAACATAGTGTCTTTCTACAGAAGTTACTATGAAAATTAAATAATATGTTACAATAAAATGCATAGCCCAACATCTAGTGCATAAAAGATATCCAAAAAGTAAATGAGTAATTATTATCATCACTATCATGGTATGGGAATTTTCCATTCTTAGACTGGACTCAGCCCTATATGCTAATCTATTAATACCTGGTGACGGTCCTGACCACTTTGCTTAGTTCCTGCCGTCTCTGGCCTCCTGGAGAGGTAAAACCCGATCCTCATACGGAGCTTGCCTCACTCTGTGTCCTTCTTCATAGCTCTCTCTCTCCAAGCCCCAGGGTGTGACTTTCCTATCAGCCTGCACGAAGCAAGGGGGCAATTAGGAGACCTGGGCTTTAGGTCCTGCTCGGCCACTAGCCATGTGACTCAGGCTAGTCACACACATCTTTTGGATCTCTGCTTTCCCTTCTAATGATGGCATTAGACAACCTGATCTCAGATTATGCAGCTCAAGCCTGTGCACATCAAAGTAAAATAAACGATAGAAACTCAAGATAAGTCAAACAAACAATAAAGAGATACAGCTTTATATAAAAATGTCAAGTCAGCAGATATGCTTCTTAGAAGATACATGTACTACATAAAAAAACTTTCTCTATAATACATATATTTATATATAGTCTTCTGAGCTTGCTGATGACTAACCTAAGCTGCCTTGGAAATTTAAAAGATACCTGGGATAAAATCATGTGGCCATGAATTTTTTCTAAGCTGTCTGCCAGTAATAATCACTTGAAGAAAATACACCAAGTCTGTCAAGTGGGTAAATACACAGAGATTTAAAACTCTTGTCAAATAAGAAAACAAAAAAATGAAATTATCATCTAACAGACTTCATAATTTGTGGATATAGTAGGCTTAGCTTTCAGGAGTAGGAATGTAAAAAGTCTACATATGCTCCTGAAGTATTTGGCTATCATTTTAGGTATATGTAACAATTTGGTTTCTTACACATTTTCACTATACTGTCACACATGTAGCTACTGATTATCCAGCATGCCTATCTGTCCTCAGACAAAGCAGGTGCAGGAGTCAGTTGACGCTGTTCACTGAACACCCACCTGTGCGCTCACTGCGGATGGGTGGGCAGCGAGGAGGACATATTCAGGTCCTGGGGCTCACAGAGAAAGAACATGAGTTTGTAGCAGGGAATATGGCTGCTGTTTTTGCCAGCTGTAGGGTTCTTTTTTTTGTTGTTGTGCTACACAGCATGTGGGTTCTTAGTTCATGGACCAGGGATCAAACCCACGCTCCCTGCATTGGAAGCATGCTGTCTTAAACCACTGAACCACCAGGGAAGTCCCTGCAGGGTTCTTTCTGAGCTCGACAGAACCTTCCCTAACATGTAACCAGGGAGCTTCCTCAGCTATAATATAATATAATACACAGAACACCTGGTGTCTTGGAGAAAGGTAAGAGACAACTATTTAAGCAGTGACTTGTGACTGCCTTTGTGAAAATACACTTAAGTCACTTGCATCCAAATAATGATTAAGTGTAAACCATGTTTCTCTCATTCAGCTTAATTAATATTGTACCGAGGATATACATGAACTTTTTCAACTTGGCTTACCTTGTTCTCAATTCACTTTCAGCCCATCTATGCCATGTGCTTAGCTGCTCGGTTGTGTCCTACTCTTTGTGACCCCCATGGACTATAGCCTGCCAGGCTCCTCTGTCCATAGGGATTCTCCAGGCAAGAATACTAGAGTGGATTGCCATTTTCTTCTCCAGTGGATCTTCCCAACCCAGGGATCGAACTCGGGTCTCCCACACTGCAGGTGGATTCTTTACTGTCTGAGCCACCAGGGAAGCATCATTAATTATACTAACTACCTCTGAACCCCAAAGAATCTGACTCTCCAATTGACTAAAAGCAATTAACTTACATCTCTTTAAATTTCTATCTAATGTTCAAGATAAGGGGCTATCTGAATTTCCTATGTTCTGAAAGCTAACACTCAGAGATAAACAACACCCAGACATTTTGGATTCCACACTCCACTCATCGTCTCAGTGTTTCCTCTCATGCTCTTGGCCGTCAGTGCTGAGAATGCTATCTACTTGGCTTACTCTGGGACAAAGAGCAGATAAGTAGTGAGATGACATGGAGATACGGAACCCTCTGCTCCCCACAAATACTGCTCTGTGAGAGTTATGAAGGAACATTAAGCACATATTAATCTGAAGATCATTTGGAAAGAATTTATCAAAAACTCAAAAAACCAATTATTTGCAAATATCAAAACACAATCCAAACCAAGAAATTACTCCAGATATATATCCAATAAAATTATTTTTTCCATTATGCTCTACTGAAAAGACTAAGAAAACAACTTATATTACTTGATATATATCAAGTCTGCAATCATCAAAACATCCACAGTCTAAAAGCCAAGTGCATATTTCTAGGCAGTATTTTACAACAGATATTAATATATCCAAAACAGTAACCCATTATAGTCCAGTGGGTTTTCTGTTGAGGAAATGTCATTTTACCTACCCTAGGGAGAAATGTACACTTGGAAAGACAGGAGCATTCTTCCCAACTCTCAAACATCTATAATTTCCAACATTTTGTTGTGTTTTTATTTTCAGATGATACTCTGTTCCTGGGGAAAGGCACTAATTCTCTTCTTATAATTCTGTTCGAACTTTTTTCCAGTCTAGCTGAGCAAACAAGATCAAATTTTAAGCACAAAATTAATGACTTCTAGGGGAAAAAAGGAGTAAATATATCTTTCAAGTACCTGGAAGCTGTAACATTGTTCTAGCCTCCTGACTGACCTTCTGAGCTTTGAGCATGACAGAATCACCCATGCCTCAGGACTTCTGCACTTGCTCTTCCCTCTCCAGAACTATTCTTCCCCCAGATCTTCTCGTAGCTCCTTTCTCACCATTTAGATCCTGGCTCAACTATCAGCTCTTCACTGAGGCTTTTCCTGACTAGCTCCCAGTCTACTCTATCATCTTCATAGCTTTGACAACTATTTGAAATGTGTTCTTGCTTACATTTTTGTTTGCTTTTTATCCATAAACCAGGAACTCATATATTTTGTTCACATCAGAGTCTTATAAGTTACAGCAGTGTCTGTCATATAGTAGAAGTTCAATAAGTATATGTTTCATTAATGAATGAATGAAAAAAAATTGAACAGACATCATGGAAAGATCATAAAAGACATGTACTTAAAGTCAACTTGGTCTCATCAAATTTTACCTTTCTGTAGTAAGGAACACCAGAGACAGTCTACTTTATTTTCAGAGAAGTCTTCCACTGTACCTGAAGAGGGCTATGTCAATGTCTCTGTATACTTGGTCCTATCTTATCTCACACTGCTATCAATCATTTGGAAGGAGAAAAATGCTTAGACTGCACAAGGCTTAAAATATAGCAAATGGGCTAGAGAACAGAATCAGGTATTAGAAAGATCTCCAGTGTTGAAAAGACAGGCTAAACAAACAAGATGGTATTTATAGGGATCAGGCCAAAGCCTTGAACTTAATTTAAAAATTCAAGAGTAGAGTGATGGAGTTCAGTATACCTGGCTTAACAGGAGCAGTGCCTGTTAAAAAAGGTCCAATCTTTAATGGATTGTGAACTTTATGAATTAAGGCAAACTGGAAGTGGTCAAACAAGAGATGGCAAGGATGAACGTCGACATTCTAGGAATCACCAAACTAAAATGGACTGGAATGGATGAATTTAACTCAGATGACCTTTATATTTACTACTGCAGGCAGGAATCCATCAGAAGAAATGGAGTAGCCATCATGGTCAACAAGAGTCCGAAATGCAGTACTTACTTGGATGCAATCTCAAAAACGACAGAATGATCTCTGTTTGTCTCCAAGGCAAACCATTCAATATCACAGTTATCCAAGTCTATGCCCCAACCAGTAATGCTGAAGAAGCTGAAGTTGAACGGTTTTATGAAGACCTACAAGACCTTTTAGAACTAACATCCAAAAAAGATGTCCTTTTCATTATAGGGGACTGGAAGGGAAAAGTAGGAAGTCAAGAAACACCTGGAGTAACAGGCAAATTTGGCCTTGGAATGCAGAATGAAGCAGGGCAAAGACTAATAGAGTTTTGCCAAGAAAAAGCACTGGTCATAGCGAACACCCTCTTCCAACAACACAGGAGAAGACTACACATGGACATCACCAGATGGTCAACACCAAAATCAGGTGGATTATATTCTATGCAGCCAAAGATGGAGAAGCTCTATACAGTCGACAAAAACAAGACCAGGAACTGACTGTGGCTCAGATCATGAACTCCTTATTACCAAATTCAGACTTAAATTGAAGAAAGTAGAGAAAACCACTAGACCATTCAGGTATGATCTAAATCAAATTCCTTATGATTATACAGTGGAAGTGAGAAATAGATTTAAGGGCCTAGATCTGATAGATAGAGTGCTTGATGAACTATGGAATGAGGTTCATGACACTGTACAGGAGACAGGGATCAAGACCATCCCCACGGAAAAGAAATGCAAAAAAGCAAAATGGCTGTCTGGGGAGGCCTTACAAATAGCTGTGAAAAGAAGAGAGGCGGAAAGCCAAGGAGAAAGGAAAGATATAAGCATCTGAATGCAGAGTTTCAAAGAATAGCAAGAAGAGATAAGAAAGCCTTCTTCAGCGATCAATGTAAAGAAATAGAGGAAAAGAACAGAATAGGAAAGACTAGAGATCTCTTCAAGAAAATCAGAGATACCAAGGGAATATTTCATGCAAAGATGAGTTCGATAAAGGACAGAAATGGTATAGACCTAACAGAAGCAGAAGATATTAAGGAGAGGTGGCGAGAATACACAGAAGAACTGTACAAAAAAGATCTTCAGGACCCAGATAATCATGATGAGGTGATCACTAATCTAGAGCCAGACATCTTGGAATGTGAAGCCAAGTGGGCCTTAGAAAGCATCACTATGAACAAAGCTAGTGGAGGTGATGGAATTCCAGTTGAGCTGTTTCAAATCCTGAAAGAGGATGCTGTGAAAGTGTTACACTCAATATGCCAGCAAATGTGGAAAACTCAGAAGTGGCTCTCAGTCTTGTCCGACTCTTTGGGACCCCATGGACTGTAGCCTATCAAGCTCCTCCATCCATGGGATTTTCCAGTCAAGAGTGCAGGAGTGGATTGCCATTTCCTTATCCAGGGGATCTTCCCAACTCAGAAATCGAACTCAGGTCTCCTGCATGACAGGCAGACGCTTTACCATCTGAGCCACCAGGGAAGCCCAAGACTGGAGTGGATTACCATTTCCTTCTCCAGGGAATATTCCCGACCCAGGGATTGAACCAGGTCTCCCACATTGGAGGCAGACATTTTAACCTCTGAGCCACCAGGGAAGCCCCTCAAAAGAAATGCAAAAAAGCAAAACGGCTGTATGGGGAGGCCTTACAAATAGCTATGAAAAGAACAGAAGTGAAAACCAAAGGAGAAAAGCAAAGATATAAAAAACTGAATGCACAGTTCCAAAGAATAGCAAGGAGAGATAAGAAAGCCTTCCTCAGTGATCAATGCAAAGAAACAGAGGCAAAGAACAGAATGGGAGAGATTAGAGATCTTTTCAAAAAAATTAGAGATACTAAGGGAACATTTCATGCAAAGATGGGCTCGATAAAGCACAGAAATGGTATGGACCTAACAGAAGCAGAAGGTATTAAGAAGAGGTGGCAAGAATACACAGAAGAACTGTACACAATAGATCTTCATGACCAAGATAATCATGATGGTATGATCAGTCACCTAGAGAGCCAGACATCCTGGAATGTGAAGTCAAGCGGGCCTTAGAAAGCATCACTACAAACAAAGCTTGTGGAGGTGATAGAATTCCAGTTGAAGATTTGATATTTCAAATCCTAAAAAATTATTCTGTGAAAGTGCTGCACTCAATATGCCAGCAAATTTGGAAAACTCAGCAGTGACCACAGGACTGGAAAAGGTCAGTTTTCATTGCAATCCCAAAGAAAGGCAATGCCAAAGAATGCTCAAACTACTGCGCAATTGTTGAAAGTGCTGCACTCAATATGCCAGCAAATTTGGAAAAGTCAGCAGTGACCACAGGACTGGAAAAGGTCAGTTTTCATTGGAATCCCAAAGAAAGGCAATGCCAAAGAATGCTCAAACTACTGCGCAATTGCACTCACCTTACACGCTAGTAAAGTAATGCTCAAAATTCTCCAAGACAGGCTTCAGCAATATGTGAACCATGAACTGCCAGATGTTCAAGCTGGTTTTAAAAAGTCAGAGGAACCAGAGATCAAATTGTTAACATCTGCTGGATCATCGAAAAAGCAAGAGAGCTCCAGAAAAACATCTATTTCTGCTTTATCGACTATGTGAAAGCCTTTGACTGTGTGGATCACAATAAACTATGGAAAATTCTTAAAGAGATGTGAATACCAGACTACCTGACCTGCCTCTCGAGAAACCTATATGCAGGTCAGCAGGCCACGGTTAGAACTGGACATGGAAGAACAGACTGGTTTCACATAGGAAAAGGAGTATGTCAAGGCTGTATGATGTAACCCTGTTTATTTAACTTCTATGCAGCATGCTGGAAGAAGCGCAAGCTGGAATCCAGATTGCCAGGAGAAATATCAATAACCTCAGATATGCAGATGACACCACCCTTATGGCAGAAAGCGAAGAGCAACTAAAAAGCTTTTTGATGAAAGTGAAAGAGGAGAGTGAAAAAGTTGGCCTAAAGCTCAACATTCAGAAAACTAAGATCATGGCATTCAGTTCCATCACTTCATGGCAAATAGATGGGGAAACAGTGGAAACAGTGTCAGACTTTATATTTTGGATTCCAAAATCACTGCAAATGGTGATTGCAGTCATGAAATTAAAAGATGCTTACTTCTTGGAAGGAAAGTCATGACCAACTTAGACAGCATGTTGAAAAGCACAGACATTACTTTGCCAACAAAGGTCTGTCTAGTCAAGGCAATGGTTTTTCCAGAGGCCATGTATGGATGTGAGAGTTGGACTGTGAAGAAAGCTGAGTGCTAAAGAATTGATGCTTTTGAACTGTGGTTTTGGAGAAGACTCTTGATTGGATTGAGAGGAGATCCAAATAGTCCATCCTAAAGGAGATCAGTCCTGAATGTTCTTTGGAAGGACTGATGCTAAAGCTGAAACTCCAGTACTTTGGCCACCTCATGTGAAGAGCTGACTCACTGGAAAAGACTCTGATGCTGGGAGGGATTTGTGGCAGGAGGAAAAGGGGATGACAGAGGATGAGATGGCTGGGTGGCATCATCAACTTGATGGACGTGACTTTGTGTGAACCCGGGAGCTGGTGATGGACAGGGAGGCCTGGCGTGCTGCAATTCATGGGGTCACAGAGAGTCAGACATGACTGAGTGACTGAACTGAACTGAACTGAAGTTACCTGGAATTTATGGGACTAGTTATCAGAAGCTATCATGGAGCCATGTGGAGGGCAACCCTAGACTCTACATGGAGATTCCTGAAGGAGTTTGGCAGAGGATGCAGGTACATACATGTGGGCAAGTTTCAATGGGACATGTATATCAGGGAGACATTGGATCAGTTCTGTTGGACTACAAATGCCTCATTGTGCATCCAGTATTCAGTTAACCAAGACTCCATAAGAGACATTTTTAGGAGTTAAGGACCATGTCCTAAGGGCAACGTTCTTGGCTAAGAATAAACGACCTACTGTATATCACGGGGATTTTTTTTTTCTGAAATTAAGTTGCACTGTTACATCTTACAATTATTCTCAGCCAGACAGTACTATTGAAAGAGTGGCCATTGTTAGTGCATGCAGTGAACTTATTCTAAAAGCCATCTGTTGATATTTTCTTATAAGGTAACAAGGTATAGGATCAAAATTTATCTAATAAATAATAGTGGCTTTGTATCATTATCATTAGGTTGATGTTACTGAGAACAATGTTGTATAGGAAAACAAGAGCATTGATTATTCAGAGCCAAAAATAATTCAGAAGAATTGCACCCTAAATGTGAAGAAATTTTAGAAATGCAACTCTAAATCAGGATCGGGCAGATTATGCTAGATAAACAGCCTCTAAGTTGATATAGCCTATCACATCAAATCCTTATTTTCCCATCATACATATTTATAAAGATTATTCTGCAAAGCAACAATTTAATGTGTTTTTATCTTCTAATTCAACCATCTTACTGAGGGTACCTCCATAGTCACTAAAGAAGTAGAGAAGAGAGAGAATGATAAATCTCGCATACATGAATTTTCACTGTACGAATATTAGCTTTGGCTAGAAATAATCACACAGGCCCACTTACATGCAAACAACCTAGAATGTGATGTCTTTATTTAGGGAAACAAAAGTAAAACCTAATAATAGTGAATACAAATAATGCCTATCAGAATTCACTCTCCGATTGTCAAATACATGTTTGAGGCCAAATAGACAGATAGAATCTCCCGAAAGAACACAAACCTCAAATGCCAGATTCAAATTCAGATTCAAGAATGAGCTCAAAGGCT
Organism: Madoqua kirkii; assembly: GCA_006408675.1. Lineage (NCBI taxonomy): Eukaryota > Metazoa > Chordata > Mammalia > Artiodactyla > Bovidae > Madoqua > Madoqua kirkii. The sequence continues at coordinate 2,385 of SJYC01004942.1, read as the reverse complement.
AAGCTGTAATGCCCTTGGTTTTAGGACAAAGCCATGATTCCCTAATGGGGTCACTCTTCTTTCTGGTAAGCTTTCTTGCCAGAACTTATGTGTGCTGTGCTTAGTCCCTCAGTTGTGTCTAACTCTTTGCAACTCCATGGACTTTAGTCCGCCAGGCTCCTCTGTCCATGGGGATTCTCCAGGCAAGAATACTGGAGTGGGTTGCCATGCCTTTCCTCCATGGGATCTTCCCAACCCAGGGATCAAGTCCAGGTCTCCTGCATTGCAAGTGGATTCTTTACCATCTGAGCTACCAGGGAAGCCCTCCAGAACCTGAATAAGTAAATAAGTAAAAACACAAATAAAGAAATAGCATTTGCAATGTAGACCACTGGTGTACTCAATTCCATTGTAGCCACACCATGTTTTGCTGTGCTATACTGTTGAAGAAAAAGGAATGCAAGAAGGCAAAGTGGTTATCTAAGGAGGTCTTACAAATAGCTGAGAAAAGAAGAGAAGTGAAAGGCAAAGAAGAAAGGGAATGATATACCCAACCGAATGCAGAGTTCCAGAGAATAGCAAGGAGAGATAAAGCCTTCTTAAGTGAACAGTGCAAAGAAATAGAGGAAAACAATAGAACTAAAAGACTAGAGATCTCTTCAAGAAAATTAGAGATAGCAAGGGAACATTCCATTCAAAGATGGGCACATTGAAGGACAGAAGTAGTAAGAATCTAACAGAAGAAGAGGAGAATAAGAGGTGACAAGAATACAGAAGAACTACACAAAAATGATTAAAATGACCCAGATTACCATGATGGTGTCATCACTCATCTAGAGCCAGACATACTGGGGAGTGCGAAGTCAAGGTGAGCTTAGAAAGCATTCCTGCAAACAAAGCTAGTGGAGGTGATGGAATTATAGCTAAGATATTTTAGTTCCTAAAAGATGATACTGTTAAAGTACTGGACTCAATATGCCAGAAAATTTGGAAAACTCAGCAGTGGCCACAGGACCAGGAAGATCAATTTTCATTCCAATCCTAAAGAAGGGCAATGACAGAGAAATGTGCAAGCTACCATACAATTGTGCTCATTTCACATGCTACCAGGGTAATGCTCAAAGTACCAGAGTAAAGCTCAAAATCTTTTAAGTGAGACTTCAAGAGTACACGAACTGAGGACTTCCAGAAGAACAAGTGGAATTTAGAGAAGGCACACGAACCAGAGATCAAATTGCCAACATCCATTCATTTCAGTTTAGTTCAGTCGCTCAGTCGTGTCCGACTCTTTGCGACCCCATGAATCGCCGCACGCCAGGCCTCCCTGTTCATCACCATCTCCCGGAGTTCACTCAGACTTACTTCCATCGAGTCCATGATGCCATCCAGCCATCTCATCCTCTGTCGTCCCCTTCTCTTCCTGCCTTCAATCCCTCCCAGCATCAGAGTCTTTCCCAATGAGTCAACTCTTCACATGAGGTGGCCAAAGTACTGGAGTTTCAGCTTTAGCATCATTCCTTCCAAAGAAATCCCAGGACTGATCTTCAGAATGGACTGGTTGGATCTCCTTGCAGTCCAAGGGACTCTCAGTAGTCTTCCCCAACACCACAGTTCAAAAGCATCAATTCTTCAGCGCTCAGCCTTCTTCACAGTCCAACTCTCACATCTATTCATGACCGGAGGAAAAACCATAGCCTTGACTAGACGGACCTTAGTAAGCAAAGTAATATCTGTGCTTTGGAATATGCTATCTAGGTTGGTCATAACTTTTCTTCCAAGGAGTAAGCGCCTTTTAATTTCATGGCTGCAGTCACCATCTGCAGTAATTTTGGAGCCCCCCAAAATAAAGTCTGACACTGTTTCCACTGTTTTCCCATGTATTTCCCATGGATGGCCAAAATAAACAAAAGAATTAAAAAAACAATCTACTTCTACTTCAATGACTATTTGAAAGTCAAAAGTATTTGACTCTGTGGATGACAACATGTTAGAAAATTAATAAAGAGATGGAAATATCAGACCACCTTACCTGTGAGAAATCTGTATGCAGGTTTCAAGAAGCAACAGTTAGAACTAGACACAGAACACACTGGTTCAAATTTGGGAAAAAAGTGTATAAAGTTTATTTATTGTCACCCTGCTTGTTTAATTTACATGCAGAGAAATACAACATGCAAAATACTGGATTGGATGATTTACAGCTAGAATCAAGAGTGGTAGGAGAAACATCAACAGTTTCAGATATGAAGATGACACTGTAGTGGCAGAAAACAAAGAGAGCTAAAGAGTCTCTTGATGAGGGTAAAAGACGAGAGTGAAAATGCTGGTTTAAAATTAAGCATTCAAAAACTAAGATCATGACATCCAGGTCCATCACTTCATGGAAAATAGATGGGGAAAAGTGGA
>SJYC01004940.1:0-30583 GCA_006408675.1 Madoqua kirkii | reverse complement strand
CTGGAGTGGGTTGCCTGGAGAATCCCAGGGACGGGCGAGCCTGGTGGGCTGCCATCTATGGGGTCGCACAGAGTCGGGCACGACTGAAGTGACTTAGCAGCAGCAGCAGCAGCTTCTCCTTATAAAGTGAGGTAAAGTGTCTCAACAAGCCAGAATAATTTCAATTGTAAAGACCAAGCGAAATAGCACTTGTCTCCAGGGAAGATTCCCTGGAAAAGGAAATGGCAACCCACTCCAGTATTCTTGCCTGGAGAATCCCATGGACAGAGGATCCTGGTGGGCTACCGTCCACGGGGTCACAAAAGAATCAGACACAACTTAGGGAGTAAACAAAAACAACAACAAAAAAGGGAGACAGTAAATACTAACAATAGCAAAATAAGGGTTCTCTGAGGAGTTTAGAAAAAATGTTTCTTAGTGCACATAAACCAGAAACTTACTATCTTTTTGCTCTTTCCAATGCCCTAACTCAAAGACATTGTCCTCTGCAGTTCAATACTCTCGTACTAACCTTACAAGGTTGTATTCAATACTCTCGTACTAACAAGGATGTAGTGATACCATTATGAAGCTAATGTATCCCAATGCTGTCAGAAAATTATCAAGGCCCAGGAAAGCTGAGGGATGTGTGTCAAGATACAAAGTTCCTCATGAGGTTTTAGATGAAAGATAAGTTTCTAAGCCCTCATGTTTCTTTCATGACTAATGCATACATACACACGTATTTTTAAATGTAGACAATGCTGTATGCAGCTTTTCAGGCAGGAGAAATGGCCTGAGCAAAGGCACCTGAGCAAAGGTCTGAGTTCACTGAACGTCTAAGCTTAGGCTGCCTGATGTGACTGTAGCAAAAAGTTCGTACTCAATAGTCATGCAAAATAAAAGTCAAACGCTATGGTTGAGCTAGATTTCCAAGGACGCTGAATTCCACAGGGAATTTGGTTTTACTTAGCAGGCCGCGGAGAGAGAACACAAACTCACAGTAAGATGAAACAGAGCTTTAGGAAGCAGTCACACCATGGTACATGAGATACAAGATGAGGACATCATGGTGGGGGTGGGGATGGGGAGAACGAGAGGCACTAGAGATAGGCTGGGAGGTGGCTGCCATCACTCAGCTGGAGAGGAGGTCAAATATAGTACCAAGGGGACCCAGGCAGAAAGGGCACACAGGTGAGAGAGACGAGGGACATAGGTGGGAACTGTGACTGTGTGAACAGAGAGGACAAAGGTGAGGGATGTTCAGTGACGCCCGCTGTAACAGCATATACAATCTAAGTAAGGAGTTCTTGATATTTATTATCCGTCTCGGCACCTCTCTGGTTCAGGCTGTGTTTGCAAGCTTTATAAACCCAACTCCTTTCCACTGTGATACCAACTCAGAGAGGAATTCTCATTCTAGTTTACCAAGAGGAAGTTGAGATTTAGAGACACTCAGTAGCTTGGGATTTGAACTCTTGTTGTCTAATTCCATGATTCTTATCCATACTACTGCTTCCCCTGTCAAGGCATTAAAAAAAGGAAAGAAAGAAAACAGAAGCAGCCTGCCCTCCACCAAAATTCTTACCTCAATTAACACAGTCCCCTATATATCCAGTTCCCCTCTTTTCTTTCTTCAGTTTACAGTAGAACATCACATATATGATTTCTGATAGTTGGATGTGAATATACACAGCGTCAGGGAGCTCTCAAGTGCTGAACAGATGTTAGGTATTATTTTTATTATTATGTGGGTGTTTTCCTTCAGTGACTAATGGCAGGAAATAGAAAGGGCTCCATTACACAGAGTCTACCTCATCTACAGCCCACCCCGAAGACTAACTTATTAAGGCTTGCTGTGCGATCATTTTCCTTTATAACAAGATATATAGAACACACAAGAATATGCATTCACAGGTTTGGGAGTCTTGCAGAAAGGTCCACCTGCAATTTTAGGTACAGGCTGCGGCACAACCAGCTGCTGTTCAGACAGCATGCCCTACTTTCTTCAACATTGACAGGGGGAAAAGCGTTAGCATGAAACACACTCTACACTAGCTGATATGTTTCCTTATAAACTTTACCTATAAAGCATTAATAACAATGAATAAGCAAGTAATAGATCAAAGTAGCCATACTCTGCCAGGCCCAGATGTCCTCTCTGAGCTGGATGCTGGCGGAGGGTGGCTGGCCCGGCTTTCAGAAAGCACCCAGAGTCCCTGATGTCTCCAGTGAAGGATTCACAGACTGCTAGTGCTGACCAGGATCTGATGGGTTAATGTGACCAAGGAGGTAACAAAGCCCTAAGCATGAACCCTCAGTGTCCCACATCTTCTGCCCAGTTGTCAGTATTCCAGTTACACTACTGGTGCAACAAGTTAAGACACCTTGCAGCATACAAGGGCGGGGGGCGGGGGTGGAGGTTAAGGTAGCATGAGCTCTTCTGGTTTTCCTCTCTTGTCACCATGCCCAGCTGAAACCCCCAGGTGGACCATTTTAACAGTGGCCCCGAAGGCCCAGAATCGGCAGCCTTGGCCAGCTCCTCCAGGAGCATCTCTCTCCAGCAGGGGCTCTGCTGAGGGTGTCCCACCCCTGCAGTGACCATGTTTCCAAAAGGCATGCTACTCATCTCACCCTCTCAGACTGACCGTGCACCTCAGAAAGCCTTCCCCTTCTCCTATTGGTCCCTTTTCCCTAACCTCCAGTCATGTTTAGGTCTCTCCATTATTTAAAAAAAAAAAAAAAAGCAACAACTAAAAACTCATATCTCAGTGACGCCTGGAAAAAAAAAAAATCCCTGTTTTGATCCTGTGAAAGTGAAGTGAAGTCGCTCAGTCATGTCCAACTCTTTGTGACCCCATAGACTGTAGCCTACCAGGCTCCTCCATCCATGGGATTTTCCAGGCAAGAGTACTGGAGTGGGTTGCTGTTTCCTTCTCCAAGAGATCTTCCTGACCCAGGGATCAAACCCGGGTCTCCCACATTGTACGCAGCGCTTTACCATCTGAGCCACCACAGAAGTCCGGTTATGCCCCACATCTCCCTCCAGATCCACCCATCCCACTGCCATCAAAGGTAATTTGTGAAAGTACCCACTGAAACATCTTAAAGAGAGTTCTCTTTAAGAACTCTGTTGCTTACTAACTGAAGTCTAAATTTACCTGACATAGCCCCTCCACCTTTTCTCACAACCCCACATTTCCCCACAAGCCTGGTGCTCATCACCAAACAGAATTCCTTGGGGTTTCCCAGGTTTAGTGAGTGGCTCAGGCCATTTCTGGTGCTTGGAATGCCTTTGACCATCTCCTTTCTTCTTCTGTGGAACTGCCACCTACTGTCCCAGGTCTGGTTCAAATGAATTTGCTCTCTGCTAAAGGGACATTAATTTCTGTCTTGTAACACATTTTGTTGTTTGTGAATTCAACCAACATTTATTCAGCACTTAAGCCCCTGGTACTCTGCTGGGAATACAAAGATACCTGGAGTCTAAGACACAAATGATCAAACACTGAAAAACTTAAGTAGCGGTATGTGCTTCTAGAAGTACAATACAGTGGCTTCTCTTCTCCTGAGCTGATTGTATAACACTTTGCTCAGTTATCAGTTTGGAAATGAAAAGCAGAAGCTAAATATAATGTTTAGAGGAACTGTTCAAGGTTAATGGGATGGAAACCACAAAGACTTCGTGCCTGAGGGCAAGGCTTGTGGCCTGGGGTGATAGCACAGAATCAGCAAGAGGCTGGTCGCCCCGCAACCTCCCCAGGCCCCTTCTCGGAACTGCACTAGTGGCTGGGGCCTGCAGGGCACAGCTCACGGCTCCGTCTGCCTCCACCCACTGTGGCTTCAAATTCTTTCTGGAATAAGGCGAAGCACAGATGCAATTCCATGTGTAAAAACTTTACTTCCCTGACAAGAATATCCTCAAGGGAAACAGTGGTGGTCTGGAGGTCTAACTGCAATTTGCCACTGTTGTTTAGTTAATAACAACAACAAACAGTTCAGTTCAGTTGCTCAGTCGTGTCCGACTCTTTGCGACACCATGAATCGCACCCCAGGCCTCCCTGTCCATCACCATCTCTCAAGTTCACTCAGACTCACGTCCATCGAGTCTGTGATACCATCCAGCCATCTCATCCTTGGTCGTCCCCTTCTCCTCCTGGCCCCAATCCTTCCCAGCATCAGAGTCTTTTCCAATGAGTCAACTCTTCGCATCAGGTGGCCAAAGTACTGGAGTTTCAGCTTTAGCATCATTCCTTCCAAAGAAATCCCAAGGCTGATCTCCTTCAGAATGCAATGGTTGGATCTCCTTGCAGTCCAAGGGACTCTCAAGAGTCTTCTCCAACACCACACTTCAAAAGCATCAATTCTTTGGTGCTCAGTCTTCTTCACAGTCCAACTCTCACATCCATACAAGACCACAGAAAAAACCATAGCCTTGACTAGATGGACCTTAGTTGGCAAAGTAATGTCTCTGCTTTTGAATATGCTATGTAGGTTGGTCATAACTTTTCTTCCAAGGACTAATTGTCTTTTAATTTCATGGCTGCAGTCACCATCTGCAGTGATTTTGGAGCCCCCCAAAATAAAGTCTGACACTGTTTCCACTGTTTCCCCATCTATTTCCCATTAAGTGATGGGACCAGATGCCAAGATCTTCGTTTTCTGAATGTTGAGCTTTAAGCCAACTTTTTCACTCTCCTCTTGTACCTTCATCAAGTAGTCAGCATTTATAAAGTGGGAAATGGCAGAGCAAAATTCTGACTCTACCTTTTCGAAACTGAAAGGTCTAGTAGTCTGAGACCCACACACCCAGGGTAATAATAACTGTAGCTGAGCTGCCCCCTTTCAGAAGGACCACATGCCTGCCGGGTGCTCACAGTCTCCACCCACTCCTTATTTTTTGATATTCTTACCTGCCTGGCCTTGTGAACACCTGAGCTTGGAAACCACAATTATCAAGTCAACCCAACTAAGCCCTGAGCATCATCTCTGACGTCACTCTTTCCTCACTCCCCACATTGTATCAATCACAAGGTTCTATTCAGCTTTTACACTTCTGAAACTGAATTTTCCAAATCATTCCCTTTGATTTCACTCTAATAATCTGCTAATCCCACTGGGACTAAATTCCATGGATCCTACGCTTTCTCACGGTCACTCTGCCACTCACAGCCTTTCTTTCCACACTTTCCTCATTTCCACCTCTGCTCCCCTCATCCCTCTTTCTTCATCCTGCTCATCTGAAAAACCACAGCGCTCGTTACAAATCTTCATCTCTGCTCATTCTGCACCTGCACCCAGGCTGCTAAATGTGGCTGGAGAAAAAGATACTCACAGAGGCCAACATGATCTATTGTATACTCATGACCACTTATCTCAGGTGGATCCTTGGGTTAGCCTTGGCAATCTGACTAGATATATCAGTCCATCCCACTTCCCCATCCTAGGAGACTATTCCACGCATGTGCTGCCCACCTGCAGCTGAAAAACCACTGTTTTGTGTTTCATCGAGAAACAGAAGTGACAGGCGAATTTCCACACACTTCCACTTTCCCCAGCCTCCCTGCACTGATGCCCCAGCTCTCAGTCTTTCTGTTTCTGTGGAGGAACCATCTGCCCCTATTTACAGCAACTCCTACATCTGTCTCCTAGATCCCACTTTGTCTAACTTCTGCACCACCATCCCTCCGGCAGTGGTGTCTTCCTCTCCTTCATCACCCAGCTTCCCCTCAACACTGGGTACCACCTGTCAGCAAACGGCACACTAGAGTTTGCTTATATTAAAAACAAAAAACAGAAAAAACCTTCCTTCATCCCACATCCTCCTCTGGGCTCTATTTTACTCCTCTGATCCCCTTTGCAAGAAAACTCCCCAAAGAGATGTCTGCACTCATTCCTTCATTGTTGTTCAGTTGCTCAGTCATGCCTGACTAGGTTGGTCATAACTTTTCTTCCAAGGACTAATTGTCTTTTAATTTCATGGCTGCAGTCACCATCTGCAGTGATTTTGGAGCCCCCCAAAATAAAGTCTGACACTGTTTCCACTGTTTCCCCATCTATTTCCCATTAAGTGATGGGACCAGATGCCAAGATCTTCGTTTTCTGAATGTTGAGCTTTAAGCCAACTTTTTCACTCTCCTCTTGTACCTTCATCAAGTAGTCAGCATTTATAAAGTGGGAAATGGCAGAGCAAAATTCTGACTCTACCTTTTCGAAACTGAAAGGTCTAGTAGTCTGAGACCCACACACCCAGGGTAATAATAACTGTAGCTGAGCTGCCCCCTTTCAGAAGGACCACATGCCTGCCGGGTGCTCACAGTCTCCACCCACTCCTTATTTTTTGATATTCTTACCTGCCTGGCCTTGTGAACACCTGAGCTTGGAAACCACAATTATCAAGTCAACCCAAGCTAAGCCCTGAGCATCATCTCTGACGTCACTCTTTCCTCACTCCCCACATTGTATCAATCACAAGGTTCTATTCAGCTTTTACACTTCTGAAACTGAATTTTCCAAATCATTCCCTTTGATTTCACTCTAATAATCTGCTAATCCCACTGGGACTAAATTCCATGGATCCTACGCTTTCTCACGGTCACTCTGCCACTCACAGCCTTTCTTTCCACACTTTCCTCATTTCCACCTCTGCTCCCCTCATCCCTCTTTCTTCATCCTGCCCATCTGAAAAACCACAGCGCTCGTTACAAATCTTCATCTCTGCTCATTCTGCACCTGCACCCAGGCTGCTAAATGTGGCTGGAGAAAAAGATACTCACAGAGGCCAACATGATCTATTGTATACTCATGACCACTTATCTCAGGTGGATCCTTGGGTTAGCCTTGGCAATCTGACTAGATATATCAGTCCATCCCACTTCCCCATCCTAGGAGACTATTCCACGCATGTGCTGCCCACCTGCAGCTGAAAAACCACTGTTTTGTGTTTCATCGAGAAACAGAAGTGACAGGCGAATTTCCACACACTTCCACTTTCCCCAGCCTCCCTGCACTGATGCCCCAGCTCTCAGTCTTTCTGTTTCTGTGGAGGAACCATCTGCCCCTATTTACAGCAACTCCTACATCTGTCTCCTAGATCCCACTTTGTCTAACTTCTGCACCACCATCCCTCCGGCAGTGGTCTCTTCCTCTCCTTCATCACCCAGCTTCCCCTCAACACTGGGTACCACCTGTCAGCAAACGGCACACTAGAGTTTGCTTATATTAAAAACAAAAAACAGAAAAAAACCTTCCTTCATCCCACATCCTCCTCTGGGCTCTGTTTTACTCCTCTGATCCCCTTTGCAAGAAAACTCCCCAAAGAGATGTCTGCACTCATTCCTTCATTGTTGTTCAGTTGCTCAGTCATGCCTGACTTTCTGCGACCCCATGAACTGCAGCACGTCAGGCTTCCCTGTCCTTCACTATCTCCTAGAGTTCATGCAAACTCATATTCATTGAGTCCATGATGCCATCCAACCATCTTATCCTCTGTCGTCCCTTTCTCCTCCTGCCATTAATCTTTCCCAGCACCAGTGTTTTTTCCAATGAGTCAGCTCTTTGCATTAGGTGGCCAAAGTATTGGAACTTCAGCTTCAGCATCAATCCTTCCAGTGAATATTCAGGGTTGATTTCCTTTACGATTGACTGGCTCGATCTCCTTTCAGTCCAAGTTACTCTGAGAGTCTTCTCCAGCACCACAGTTTGAAGACATCCGTTCTTCAGCACTCAGCCTCCTTTACAGTCCAACTCTCATATCTGTGCATGACTACTGGATAAACCATAGCTTTGACTAGATGGACCTTAGTCACCAAAGTAGTATCTCTGCTTTTTAATACGCTGTCTAGGTTTGCCCACTCATTCCTACTCTCTGTAAAAGACATCTCATCAGGCTTTCATCTCTTCCACTTCATCAGAAACAAGAGGCCAGCTCCCCAGCCCCCAAACATTCTTCTGCACTAGAGGCTCGGCCCAGGTTGGCCTCCTGCTTGGCTCACTCCTGCTCCAGATGTAGCCACACGGCTCCTGCGTTCACTTCCTCCAGGGTTTCTTGACATCTTGACACTGTTTAGCCACCCCCACCCCGACCCCTTTCCTGGGTCTTGTTTTTCTCCACAGCCCTTACTGCCACATGACATATTCTAAATTTGTTCAGCTGTTACCCATCTCTTTCCCCTCTCACTGGCTTTCTTCCTATTAAGTTTTCAATATGACAACGTTTGCAGCCTTTTATTCTATATGACCGGTGGATATTCTGAGATCACAGAATACTCCTTGGGTTATCTGGAGTCTGATAATTCAAAGCACATCATGTACCCTCTTCAGCAGTGTCCCTTCCTCAGGGAAACACATCTGCATCTCTCGGATGGGTGCCTGGGAAGACTGCTAGGAAACACTTAAGGTGCGTCATCCAACGGTAAAAAGCTATAACTCACCGTGAGTGTTTAGACATCCTGATGGGATGGGTTACGTATAAACTTGCCACTTACTAAATCACATACAAGTATGTACTGAGCGTAAAACTCTATTCAATCATGTGCTTGTCAACAGTGTTTTCAAGATTATTCCATAATCCTTCAGAGGCTAAAGTCACTCAGATAAAATTTTTATAGGTGTAAAACTTCTTTTGTCCGAATCACTCAAAGCTGGGGTCAGTGTAATATATACAAACTAATGTTTGGTTAAAAAGATGTCATGATTTATTCATATCCAGGGAGAGGACAAGTAAAACAAGGACACACTGTACTTTGAAAAACTATTCCATCAAATGGCTCTGCTGTTACTTTTAATATTAGAAAGACAAGAAGAGCCATTTTAGAAATCTCACCTAAGGAAATATGCCAAAATCTAGGAAAAACTATAGGCACACAACAATCCGCAATATAGATTATGTAGCATTTGGCATTACAGTAAAACCTGATTTTGGACCACAGTGACATACAGTCATAGAATAGCAATGACTCTATATTAATATGGAAAAAGGTATCGCAAATGCTCTGTATACCACAACTCTATGTTTTTAGGAATACTGACAGGAAAGACAGGGAGATATTAAAAGTGATTGTGTGAAGGTTCCTTTTTCCTTTTCTCTATTTCCCCCAATCTATCATACTACTTTTTTAAATTTAAAAGTGTAACTAAATTTTAAAATTTAGAAAATATAGGCATTTTTGACACACATATATTAACCCGAAAAAGCTCAAGTGCATGTTATTTTCTGACTACTGGATCTTGAGACTTGAGTTCACATCCTGTTTCAAGTCCCCACTCATTCCTAACTTCCTCATTAAATAGTTTCAGACAATCTTCTCTACTTGATAGTGCTGTTTTAATTTCTAAGTAGTTTAGACCTCTATAAAAGTTACAGCTTAAAAAAATATAGAGCAGAAAAATGCATACAGAAAGTAACAGATACCTTAAACTGTTATCTCTCTTAACAGACTGAGTTATATAATATACAAGTACCTATCAGTATCACTTTTTTGGAAATAACTATTTCCTTTCCTTTTTAATTATGAAGGAATGATATACTCATTTTATAAATGCTAAGACGAAGAAACAAATAAGCAGTTATTGTCCCATTAAAAATTCCACAGTGCCTTGAGAATTTTATACAAGAGTTGGGATAATTTTGTCAAACTAATCTTTAATAATTTATACAACCAATATTTAGATGTCTCTAATGTTAGGTGCCCAGTGCTATATAGAAATGTAAAAACATGTAGTTCAAGTTCTCAGGGTGCTTATGGTTTGGAAAGTGATAGGCACACTTGATACCATCACTAGGTGACTAAATTGGGATGTAAGGTGAGGTGAAGTCGCTCAGTCGTGTCCGACTCTTTGCGACACCATGGACTGTAACCTACTAGGCTTCTCTGTCCATGGGATTCTCCAGGCAAGAATACTGGAGTGGACTGCCATTTCCTTCTCCAGAGGATCTTCCTGACCCAGGGATCGAACCCAGGTCTCCTGCACTAGAGGCAGACGCTTTAACCTCTGAGCCACCAGGGAAGCTGCTGAACCAATGCACCCTGCTCCCCTAATTGGGATGTAACTTCGTCTTATTTATCCAACAGGTGATGAAAACGCAAAGTGTGTCACCATTATCAGGTGCTCAATAAATGCTGGCTGAATTGACAACTGAATGAAAAATGTCACAAGAAATTATAAAGAGCAATAAAGGAAGAAGAAATCCACTGAACCAGCAAAACTAGGGATAGAATTGGAGGCAGAAACGAGAAGAGGCCTAAGATAGGCAGGTGAGAAGGTGAGACTCATGTCGGAACAGTTGGAGCCAGTAGGTAAGAACCTGCTTTTCATGCTTTGTGATTGAGGACCTTTAAACAGGAAAGTCACATGATATAGACAATACTTGAAAAAGTGAATCTGGCCTTCTACATTTAGGATAGCAAGTATGGAACTTGGTTCAGAGGCTACTGCTGGCTACTGCAACAGTCCATGCAAGAAAAAATAAGGTGCTAAACTCAGGAGGTTGAGGAGGATAGAAAGGAAATAGGTGCAGGGTATGTAGCTAACCAGGCAAGAGCTGCTGCTTTAAATAACACTTTATAGATTCAACTAATACTAAGTTCCTCCTGTACACAGATGACAGGCTTCCCAGGTGGCCCTAGTGGTAAAGAACCCGCCTGCCAATGCGGCAAACATAAAGAGACACAGGTTTGATCCTGGATCAGGAAGATCCCCTAGAGAAGGGAATGGCAGCCCACTCCATTAGCATTCTTGCCTGGAGAATCCGATGGACAAAGGACCCTGGCAGGCTACAGTCCACGGGGTCACAGAGTCGGACACTCCTGAAGTGACTTAGCGTGCACACATACACGGATGACCCCCAGATTAGAACTGTCATATACTCAAGGATCGGTACTTTTGCCCTCCATATCATGGATGAAGAGGCTAAGACTCCACAAGATACTCAGCAAATAAGTGGTGGGAGGGAAAAAAATATCAAACCCAGCTCTCTTAATTACAGTGTTCTTGGTTTATGATGAATGTTCAGCCTAATGAGATTTCTGTGCATTATACAATCTAGAATTGGAATCTGATGCTCTCCACTCCAAAGCCAATACGTCAGCCTGGAACACTTTGCCTCTCATGGTCTTAGACATGACTCTGGAGAGTCAGTCAGCTTTTCATTAGGATTAGTTAATTTGACCCAATATACCTTTCCCCTCTCTTATCTGGGCTTCCCTGATAGCTCAGTTGGTAAAGAATCTGCCTGCAATGCAGAGGCCCCGGTTTGATTCCTGGGTCAGGAAGATCCACAAGGGAAGGGATAGGCTACCCGCTCCAGTATTCTTGGGTTCAGCTGGTAAAGAATCCACCTGTAATGAGGGAGATCTGGGTTCAATCCCTCGGTTGGGAAGATCCCCTGGAGAAGGGAAAGGCTACCCACTCCCATATTCTGGTCTGGAGAACTCCATGCACTGTATATTCCATGGGGTCACAGAGAGTTGGACACGACTGAGCAACTTTCACTTTCTCTTTCCCTCTTACCCAGTTCTCTGTCCCCATACACCTTACTTTCAGCTACTTGACACGTCCTCCTCACAGACCCTAAATAATCTCTCCTTGCCCCTAAGCAGCTTCTCCATCTGTAGAATGAGGGTTAATAGCACAAAACAATATAGAGACAAGAAAAGCATATAGAATAATGTCTCACAGCAGATATCAAACAAATGTTAATTAACTGTACCCACTCCTTCCAATCTTACTTGTCTTTTAAAGTTCAGTCCACCAAAACTCCCTGGATTACTCCAGAAGAGTTAATGGCTTTCTCTTCAACTTTGGTGATTTAAATATTCTTCACAGTCTCAGTTTTGAAATTTATGTCTTGACTCAAGTACACATGCCTATTTCTCCAATTGGAATGCAAAGGCAGTGTCTCATTTATATTTCTATCCTCAATGAGGCTAGCACAGTGTGAGGGTAGAGACCGTCCCAAATAAGTAACTGCTGAATTTATTCATGTATACTCTCATTAGTGGATGGCTAATTAATTTTAAAATAAATCTGCAGAGAAGATGATTATACAACACACATAATTAGAACAAATATATCTATTAGTGCTACATTCAGTCAGCTAGTCTCATTCACCTACAACTTTGGAAAAAAATAATTCTTTGAACATAACATTATCAATTAAATATTAATAACATCGAGGATTTAATGCAATTTGTTTTCATTCAAATATCTTTGAAATATGTGATATCATGGCATGCAACACTATCTCACCCAGTTTCTTACCCATATGCACATCCTAACAGAATCCTAGCAGACTGCTGGTCAGCTCTAGTGCTTAACAAACGTTCCCTTATACTGAGCTTAAGTCAGTTTTTTCATAACTTCTACTCATTAATTCTAGCTCTGCAATTTATATTAATAAGGTTTCTACCCCGAAGAAATCTATAATTGGAACCACAGCCTTTTAAATTGCAAGCTGTACCCTTTCTCTACAGTTCAAACAAAAGGAGAAGAAAAACTATCAAACTTAGGACAGCAGGAAGAAAACTTCTCACTGCTTACTGGACAACCTAACCCATTATGGGCCACATCCCATCAGACTTCAATGCTTGCAATTCTCCCACCTACAGTGACCACAGTTTGAAGCTGTACAAGCTTGAGGATATTAAGAGATAAGCGTTTTCTCAATCTTTCTGCTCTGTCCAGTGAGCCCAGGAAAACTCTCAGCAGGTTCAATGGATCTCAGATACATCCAAATACAATCTAGAATTTGAAAATAGAAAACAAGCAGAATATTATGGCCTAATACTCTGTGCATAATCAAACAGCCCCTGCAGTCTGGATCTAGCTTCCTTCTCATATTATTTGCTTATCGAGGGGTATTGCAACATGATCTTACAGATCAAAAAGGCAGCCTTGGAGAGCAACTGCTGAGCACATAAAATCTGCTGAACACTCTGTTGTTCCATCCTTGGAGAACAGATCTAAGGACTGTTGCATCATTACTATCTCAGAAAATCTAAAAGTTGATTTTCAAGAGGCCACATTCACTGGTCTCTGAGAAGTTTTACAAAGTGATATTGTTTAGTCGTGGCAAGTACATAGCGCTGGATTATCAGTAGATGACACTGAAGATGAGAAAGCAAATGAACACGCAATTTAAAAACTCACAGCACTATCATTCTAAATACTTTCTTCACTTATGGATTCCTGCTCCTGTTGTCATTTACACAAAAGATACTCCCACCTCCCAGTGCGTTCCTGCCAGCCCTGCTCACTCTTCTATAAAAGCGGTGATGTCAAGCTTACTCATGTGAGGAGACTCCCACACATCTTAAGATAAAATGGAAACATACTTTCTTTCAAATAGTACTAGGATTTCTTCAGCCTAGGAACAAGCACTAACACTATGAAACATCCTGCTTCTAATTAAGTATTCCTCATTTACTTGTGAAAAGTTTCTACAAAACAAGGTGGCCATCTTTCAACGTTTGCAGTGACCACCTGTAAAACTCTAGCAATAGCATGTTACATATGCCACATGCTGGACCCAATCAGGTTAACTATAGTGAAGCTACTGATACATGGAAGGATATGAAGCAGAGCTGGTCTCCAAGTTAGGAACAGACTACCCTAGCCAGGTTATGTCGTGTTATCCTGGAATTCAAAATCTATTTTCCTTAAACAAAGAAAAAAGGCAGGCGGTGGGGGGGATGGGGGTGGCGGCAGGGGAATAATAAAAATCACTTTCCTAGACTAAGCTGTAAAAATGTATGAAATAGTGGTAAAAGCAGAAAACATTTACAATGTTTCTACTATATACAGGGCACTGTTAAAGCCTTTAAACTGCACAACAATCTTGCAAGTTAGGTACTATCACTCTCCATTTACAAATGTAGAAACTGAGGCAGAGAGAGGCTAAGAAACTTGACCAAGGTCAAAAAGCTGATAAGCAGCAGAGGGGAATCCTCCCACAGGTAACACTTAAAACTCACAATGGAAAGAAAAAATGAAAAGTTCTAAAATGCACGTTTCTGGCATGTTCCTTTCTCCAGATTCCCTCTTCCCAGGGGCCTGAAGTAAGCAGTATCTAAGACACCTCATAGCTGACTCCAGTCTGAAACCTTCACACTCATCCTGCAAAATATGATACACTAGCTATTAGCTAAATTAAAACTAAATAAAATGAAAATCTCCATTACTTGATCACATGAACTACTCTTCAAGTTCTAGTGGCGATCCTACTGGAGAACAGATAAAATGCTTCTATCTTTCCAGGAAGTTCTACTTGGTATTCAGTTGCCTGACAAACTTTTTCCATAAAGGGCCAAATAGTAAATATTTTAGGCTTTGCAGGCTGTACAGTCTTTGCAGCCATTACTCATTTCCACCAGTACAGCGCAGTCATAGACAAAACATAAATAAATGTGGCTGTTTCCCAAAAGTAGACAGCTGCCCCATGGGTCACAATTTACCAACCCTTCTTTTAGATGACTGGAGCATACATGTATATTTCCTCTTAGCTTTCTTTTTTTTTTAATTGGAGTGTAATTGTATTACAATGCTGTGTTGGTTTCTGCTGAACAATGAACTGAGTAAGCTATACTTGTCCATCTAGTCAAGGCTATGCTTTTTCCTGTGGTCATGTATGGATGTGAGAGTTGGATTGTGAAGAAGGCTGAGCGCTGAAGAATTGATGCTTTTGAACTGTGGTGTTGGAGAAGACTCTTGAGAGTCCCTTAGACTGCAAGGAGATCCAACCAGTCCATTCTGAAGGAGATCAGCCCTGGAAAAAAAGGCAGGCGGTGGGGGGGATGGGGGTGGCGGCAGGGGAATAATAAAAATCACTTTCCTAGACTAAGCTGTAAAAATGTATGAAATAGTGGTAAAAGCAGAAAACATTTACAATGTTTCTACTATATACAGGGCACTGTTAAAGCCTTTAAACTGCACAACAATCTTGCAAGTTAGGTACTATCACTCTCCATTTACAAATGTAGAAACTGAGGCAGAGAGAGGCTAAGAAACTTGACCAAGGTCAAAAAGCTGATAAGCAGCAGAGGGGAATCCTCCCACAGGTAACACTTAAAACTCACAATGGAAAGAAAAAATGAAAAGTTCTAAAATGCACGTTTCTGGCATGTTCCTTTCTCCAGATTCCCTCTTCCCAGGGGCCTGAAGTAAGCAGTATCTAAGACACCTCATAGCTGACTCCAGTCTGAAACCTTCACACTCATCCTGCAAAATATGATACACTAGCTATTAGCTAAATTAAAACTAAATAAAATGAAAATCTCCATTACTTGATCACATGAACTACTCTTCAAGTTCTAGTGGCGATCCTACTGGAGAACAGATAAAATGCTTCTATCTTTCCAGGAAGTTCTACTTGGTATTCAGTTGCCTGACAAACTTTTTCCATAAAGGGCCAAATAGTAAATATTTTAGGCTTTGCAGGCTGTACAGTCTTTGCAGCCATTACTCATTTCCACCAGTACAGCGCAGTCATAGACAAAACATAAATAAATGTGGCTGTTTCCCAAAAGTAGACAGCTGCCCCATGGGTCACAATTTACCAACCCTTCTTTTAGATGACTGGAGCATACATGTATATTTCCTCTTAGCTTTCTTTTTTTTTTAATTGGAGTGTAATTGTATTACAATGCTGTGTTGGTTTCTGCTGAACAATGAACTGAGTAAGCTATACTTGTCCATCTAGTCAAGGCTATGCTTTTTCCTGTGGTCATGTATGGATGTGAGAGTTGGATTGTGAAGAAGGCTGAGCGCTGAAGAATTGATGCTTTTGAACTGTGGTGTTGGAGAAGACTCTTGAGAGTCCCTTAGACTGCAAGGAGATCCAACCAGTCCATTCTGAAGGAGATCAGCCCTGGGTGTTCTTTGGAAGGATTGATGCCAAGGCTGAAACTCCAGTACTTTGGCCACCTCATGCGAAGAGACTCTGATGCTGGGAGGGATTGGGGGCAGGAGAAGAGGATGACAGAGGATGAGATGGCTGGATGGCGTCACGGACTTGATGGACGTTACATTCGATGAACTGATACATTCATCCCTTCCCTCTCGGATCTCTATCCCACCCTACTCTCCTTTTTGATCTGCAACTTCTCTTCCCTAACCAAGGGAAAAAAGAATGGTAGGAGGATTATAGATCTGCCTTCTCTCTCTGCAGAGAGAAGCATGCATCACATTGTCTCTTTGTCAGTCTCATGTCTTTCCCCTCACAAGGTACAACTACATGTTCTCCAGCCCAATAGTTCTTCAGTTCAGTTCAGTTCAGTTCAGTCGCTCAGTCATGTCCGATTCTTTGCGACCCCATGAATCGCAGCACGCCAGGCTTCCCTGTTTATTAACATCTCTAAGAATGCTCAAACTACTGCACAATAGTTCTTAAGAAGCTGAAAATCAGAGTTGGGGGCCCCATCTGTGAAGGTTCATTTAGCAGATTTAAGGTGAAAACGGCTGTCTGAGGAGACCTTACAAATAACTCTGAAAAGAGGAGAAGCAAAAAGCAAAGGATAAAAGGAAAGATCTACCCATTTGAATGAAGAGTTCCAAAGAATAGCAAGGAGAGATAAGAAAGTCTTCCTTAGTGATCAGCGCAAAGAAATAGAGGAAAATATAATAGGAAAGACTAGAGATCTCTTCAAGAAAATTAGAGATACCAAAGACATTTCAAGCAAAGATGGGCTCAATAAAGGACAGAAATGGGATGGACTTGACAGAAGCAGAAGATATTAAGAAGAGGTGGCAAGAATACACAGAAGAACTGTACAAAAAAGATCTTCACAACCCAGATAATCACAATGGTGTGATCACTCACCTAGAGCCAGACATCCTGGAATGTGAAGTCAAGTGGGCCTTAGGAAGCATCACCATGAACAAAGCTAGTGGAGGTGATGGAATTCCAGTTGAGCTAGATCAAATCCTGGAAGATGATGCTGTGAAAGTGCTGCCCTCAATATGTCAGCAAATTTGGAAAACTCAGCAGTAGCCACGGGACCGGAAAAGGTCAGTTTTCATTCCAATTGGCAATGCCTTCCTGGAATGTGAAGTCAAGTGGGCCTTAGGAAGCATCACTACAAACAAAGCTAGTCGAAGTGATGGAATGAGCAGTAACATCAGCTTTTGCTACAAACTGCATTCCTATCCCTTCATAATTGTTAACAAATGCAAATAAAAGAGCAGAGATTTTGATTCACCCACAGAGCAGCTTAAAAAACCCTGTAGATTTGTATCTCAAAGCCTTGGTTTGACAGTTCAATGAGCTTTCCTACCTGAGGTTTCCTAATAATAAAAATTCAGGCTTAAAATACATAAATTTCATAGAATGGCCCATACTACTTTGAAGGCATTTATGATTAAGATGCATTATATTTATGTTGAATTTATAAAACTCTCTTCACATGTCATTGTCCTTTTGCAATTGTTTAATCCAATATTGTCCTCTACAATAATAGGTGGCCAATTGCTAGCATAATAAAATTTAATCATGTTTTGGAAGAAAACTCTATGTTCTCATATAAGACCAACCCTGAATGTAAGATCATCCTTTATATTTCTAATGTGTGTGTGTGTGTACTCACTCAGTCATGTCTGCCTCTTTGTGACCCCATGGACTGTAGCCCACCAGGTTCCTCTGTTCATGGGATTCTCCAGGCAAGAATACTGGAGTGGGTTAAAAAGCCTATTGCTTTTCATTATAAACCCTAAATTGTTTAGAAGCATGATAAATATATACACATAGAGAAAGCAAGAAGGAACATGGAGATAGAAGGAAAAACTAAATCACCAACTAGTACTTTTCATTCTCCTCATTGCTGCTCAGCATCAACAGTTCAAAATTATAGAACGTCTATTAACTAAGACAGAAATAAACTAAAGTTCTAGTCTTTTGTTTGCAATCACAGAAACAAAGATTATCTTGCCACAAAGTTTAAGATGTAGAAATAATACATTAGAGAAAAAAGGTTCTTGCTCAAAGTATTGCCCTGAATCAAAAGGATTATAAGTTTAATTCCACTGAACTGTAAAATATAAAACATAATTCAAACTTTAAAAAATAATAATTTCAGATTAATCTCAGCAAGGTCACTTAAAATGAAACACTTTACCCACATTGCTTCTACTTTGAGGAAAATGGAGAAAACTAAATGTGATCTTCATATTAAATACATGTGACCTAGATTGGCAAGTGTCCTCTAGTATTTATTCTCAGCTGCTTTTGTTTGGTAATAAGATCCATGCCTCCACTCACAGCTAAACCAAGTTTTGGCTGGGTACACTCCACCCAGCTAGTAACCTTTCCAGCTGTCCTTGGGTATCAGCATATCATTAAATTTTGGCCAATGTACTACAACCATTCCATTCTGAAGGAGATCAACCCTGGGATTTCTTTGGAAGGAATGATGCTAAAGCTGAAACTGCAGTACTTTGGCCACCTCATGCAAAGAGTTGACTCATTGGAAAAGACTCTGACACTGGGAGGGATTGGGGGCAGGAAGAGAAGGGAACGACCACGGATAAGATGGCTGGATGACATCACGGACTCGATGGACGTGAGTCTGAGTGAACTCCAGGAGATGGTGATGGACAGGGAGGCCGGGTGTGCTGCGATTCACGGGGTCGAGGAGAGTTGGACACGACTGAGTGACTGAACTGAACTGAACTACAAGTAGAAGTGATATGTACACCTTTCAGATCATTTGCAACCAAACAGTGGCTGTACCTCTGACCAACCCTTCCATTCTCTCTTCCGATAGTGTAGATCTTAGGCTAATATGACCCATCAAAGTCCATGCAGACTTTGACTTTCTGAAAACATCAACACTCCAGACTCAAGATGCTGAGAAGAGTGTATGTATTTATATCTTCTCTCTACTAACATACAAAAAATGGAATTTTTAAAGAACAACCTCTTAACACAGCTCTGACCAACAAAACTTTCTGTGATGATGGTATCTGCACTGTCCAAAGACTAGCCATTAAACACCTGTAGCCATGGAGGACTTAAAACGTAGCTAATATAAATATCAATATTAGCCAACTCATTCGCAAAGACCTTGATGAGGGGAAAGATTGAAGGAAGAAGAAGAGGGTGTCAGAGGATAAGATGAACTTGGGCAAACTGTGGGAGATGGTGAGGAAGAGAGAGGCCCGGCTGCAGTCCCTGGGATTGCAGTCAGACACAACTTGTTTTGTGTGAAACTCTGAGGATTTGGAGTTCTTTGTGAAGAGCAACTCAGCCTGTGCCTTAACTAGCATAATATATATATCTCTATCCATTCACAACAGAAAAGAATATCTTAATGTTTGGCCTACAGAATAGATGTTAAAGGGGGAAAAGCAGTAATAAGCTCTTACAAATAAAATTTTCTTTAAAAAAGTTATTTTAAATGTTCTATTTTACTGTTACATTGGATAGCTCAATTTAAACAATATGAAATAATTTCTACTCACATAAATAATACATTTGGGGAACTTTATTGGAAAACTCATTTTGGGGGGAAGCTATAAAATCATATTTAAAATTTATATTTAGAAGGAGTCTATGTATCTCCTACTTAGACATATTCTAAAACTAAGAAAAAACTAAAGAAATAAAACACTATACTTTCTGCATCTGAATTTCCATTTATCATTTGCTGCATTTCTTTATAAGTTACTGCTTACGATAAGTAAATGGTACTAAACTTAAAGAGTTACGTTTTTAAACATCTGAAAGGGATACTTAAACTTTAGAAAGGTTTTTGTTGTTCTGGTTAATAGGTAAATGTTATCAATACAGAAAAACAAAAACAACGTGCTTTATATCTCTTGAAATACTTGGTATTCATTTTGACCAAAAGCTTAAGTTTTATAGTTTCTTTAAATATCTAGATCCATTTTATGTAGCAATAACACCAAAAGGAAGACTTGCATGTTTTAATAAAGCATCACAGTTTGTTTCCATTCTTAAGTTTTTCACAAAAACACTTCCCTAATTGACATTTTAACTATCTGTATTTTCTGTGTGTGTGTGTGCTCACTCAGTTGTGTCTGACTCTTTGAGACCTCCACAGACTATAGCATGCCAGGCTTCTCTGTGTATGGAATTTTCCAGACAAGGATCCTGGAGTGGGCTGCCATTTCCTTCTCCAGGGAATCTTCCCAACCCAGGGATCAAACCAACATCTCTCGTGTCTCCTGCATTGGCACACAGATTCTTTACCACTGGACCACCTGGGAAGCCCTACACCTCTATCTTGCCTTCTGCTAAATAATCTTTCCAAGTATCTTATTAACATATCAACCATTTACTCAAAAATATTCAGTTAGTCCCCATCACCTAGCATATAAAAAATCCTTAGTTTAATAGTTAAGACCTTTCAGTCTGACCTTGATATTCTCTTACACAACCAACCAATCCACTCTGAAGTTCAAAAATGAACTGCACATTTCCATCACCTCTACCTTTTCTCCTCCATTCCCACCCTTTTAAGGCTTTCTATATTTCTTCCAAACTTTCCCAATGTTCACCTCCTCTAAGAACCTTCACAAATTATCTGTAGTGCAAAAACACTTCACCTTTCTCAAAACTATCATGCAGCTCCTTTTCATGGAACTTTTGCCTTCCAATCAAGTAATTTTTAAAATGATGAATATGTAAGTTTTCTTAATATTTACCTATGGGCAGTTTTCATTCCCATCCCAAAGAAAGGCAATGTCAAAGAATGCTCAAACTACCACACAATTGCACTCATCTCACATGCTAGTAAAGTAATGCTCAAAATTCTCCAAGCCAGGCTTCAGCAATATGTGAACCATGAACTTCCAGATGTTCAAGCTGGTTTTAGAAAAGGCAGAGGAACCAGAGATCAAACTGCCAACATTTACTGGATCTTAGAAAATACAAAAGAATTCCAGAAAATCATCTACTTCTGCTTCATTGATTACACTAAAGCCTTTAACTGTGTGAATCACACAGACTGTGGAAAGTTCTTCAAAAGATGGGAATACCACCCACCGTACCTGTCTCCTGAGAAACCTGTATGCAGGTGAAGAAGCAACACAACCGAACATGGAACAACTGACTGATTCAAAATTGGGAAAGTGAAAGTGAGGTCGCTCAGTCGTGTCAGACTCTTTGCAACCACATGGACTGTAGCCTACCAGGCTCCTCCAGCCATGGGATTTTCCAGGCAAGAGTACTAGAGTGGGTTGCCATTTCCTCCTTCAGGGGATCTTCCCAACTCAGGGATCGAACCCAGGTCCCCTGCCTTGTAGGCAGATGCTTTAGCATCTGAGCCACCAGGGAAGCCCCAAAATTGGGAAAGGAGTATGTCAAGGCTGTATATTGTCAACCTGCTTATTTAATTTATATGCAGAGTACATCACGTGAAATACTAGGCTGGATGAAGCACAAGCTGGAATCAAGACTGCTGGGAGAAATATCAATAACCTCAGATATCCGAATGACACCACCCTTATGGCAGAAAGCAAAGAGAAACTAAAGGACCTCTGGATGAGGTGAAAGAAGAAACTGAAAAAGCTGGTATAAACTCAAAACATTCAAAAAACTAAGATCATGGCATCTGGTCCCATCACTTCATGGCAAATCTGGACATGGAACAACAGACTAGTTAGTTCCAAATAGGAAAAGGGGTACGTCAAGGTTGTATATTGTCACCCTGCTTATTTAACTTCTATGCAGAGGACATACAGAGAAGGCAATGGCATCCCACTCCAGTACTCCTGCCTGGAAAATCCAATGGACAGAGGAGTCTGGTAGGCTGCTGTCCATGAGGTTGCTAAGAGTCGGACATGACTGAGCGACTTCACTTTCACTTGTCACTTGCATTCATTGGAGAAGAAAATGGCAACCCACTCCAGTGTTCTTGCCTGGAGAATCCCAGGGACGGGGGAGCCTGGTGGGAGGCTGTCTATGGGGGTCGCAGCACAGCGTCAGATACGACTGAAGTGACTTAGCAGCAGCAGCAGAGGACATCATGAGAAGCCCTGGGCTGGATGAAGCACAAGGTGGAATCAAGATTGCTAGGAGAAATATCAATAACCTCAGATATACCACCCTCATGGCAGAAAGTGAAGAAGAACTAAAGAGCCTCTTGATGAAAGAGACTGAAAACGTTGGCTTAAAGCTTAACATTTAGAAAACTAAGAACATGGCATCTGGTTCCGTCACTTCAAAGCAAACAGACGGGGAAACAGTGGATGACTTTATTTTTTTGGACTCCAGAATCACTGCAGATGGTGACTGCAGCCATGTTATAACCAGCCTAGACAGCATATTAAAAAGCAGAGACATCACTTTGCCAACAAAGGTCCGTCTAGTCAAGGCTACAGTTTTTCCAGTGGTCATGTATGGATGTGAGAGTAGGACAGGGAAGAAAGCTGAAGAACTGGTGCTTTTGAATTGTGGTATTGGAGAAGACTCTTGAGAGTCCCTTGGACTGCAAGGAGAGCCAACCAGTCCATTCTTAAGGAGTCCTGGGTGTTCACTGGTAGGACTGATGTTGAAGCTGAAACTCCAATACTTTGGCCACCTGATGCAAAGAATTGACTCATTTGAAAAGACACTGATGCTGGGAAAGATTGGGGGCAGGCGGAGAAGGGGACGACAGAGGATAAGATGGTTGGATGGCATCACCGACTCAAGGGACATGAGTTTGGGTAGACTCTGGGAGGTGGCGATGGACAGGGAGGCCTGGCGTGCTGCAGTCCACGGGGTCGCAAAGAGTCAGACATGACTGAGAGACTAAATTGAACTGAATTGAAGGTGGAGCCCAGAGAGTAGCATGTTAAATAAGACCCCGTGGTGGTTTTAATCTTGGTGGTCTATGGACCACAATATGAGAAACCCTGCTGTTTTTCAAACACTAGGTGGGAGAAGGGATGCGGAGTTAGCTGCTAAATTCCCCTCCAGGAGGTGTAACTGCCAATCACAGAGAGAAATCTATCAATTAACCCCAGCAGTTCCAGGAGTGTCCAAAAGTCACTTGAGCAGATTAGAGGGCAAAGGAGGCCTCAAGTATCTCTGGCAGGAAAGAGCTCATGGTAGGAGGAGGCATTCGGAAGACAGGTGTCTGCCTGGCTTGGAAGGCAGGGGACAAAGAAGCTTTTCAAAAGGACCTCAGGCACCGACACACTCCATGCCACCATGCTCCCAGCTGCTGGGGACCCACCCTGTCTGCTGTTCCTGGAGCCCTGAGGCACCACAAGTAATCTTCAAGAACCTATCTTTTTCTTCCTTTATAAATGGATTCATTCACTATTAGCTGTAACCATGTGCAAGTTTCTCAACATCTTGGTGCTTCAGTTTTCTTATAAAATGAAACAAAGCATACAAAGGGTTCTTGTGAAAATCAAACGAACCAACACTTGCAAAGCACTCAGAACACGGCTTGGCACAGAGTTAAGTGGCTTTATAAGTGTTCATTAAAGAAATACAAATGCCATTTAACATTTAATTATCACCTCCTGTGTGTCAGGTATAGGGTTAGATGTACAGATACAAAAATAAAGAGCACCTCTGACACCGTGCTTATTAAGCACAGAGTGCTGTGGGGACTCAAAAGGTACAGTTCTAGAGCTCCGCTGCACTGCTGTACATAGTTCAGGGGCTTCCCAGGTGGTGCAGTGGCAAAGGGTCTGCCTGCCAAGGCAGGACCTGCAGAAGATGTGGGTTTGACCCCTGGGTCAGAAAGATCCCCCGGAGGAGGAAATGGTGACCCACTCCTATATTCTTGCCTGGAAAATCCCATGAACAGAGGAGCCTGGCAGGCTACAGTCCATGGGGTCACAGAGAACTGGGACACAGGACTGAGCGCTCATGCACTGCACTGTGCAGGGGATTAAAATGGCAAGTTCACATCATGTGTTTTTTACCACAGCAGTGAAAACATCACAAAAGGAAATTAAGGAGAGAATGTGAGGAGACAGGGGACAGGAAGCCGACTGGGGTAGTTTAGGGCTGCACAGAAGCGGGAGGATGCACTGGGGGTGGAATAGGAGACCCAGTTTCTAAGCGGAAGACTGAATTTCATGCACTGAGGATGGCGCCCAGAGATGTGACTAGGAGTCGGGCTAGTGATCTGAGATAGTGTATATATATATATATATATATATATATATATTAACTATCTTCAGATGCCCTGCTTATATATGGTGAGGGGAGTGTTCTTGTTCTTTAATTGGCTGTGGCCTGTTTCCAGTGGAAGAGAACATTTGATTTCTGAAGTGTATCATAAAAATGTAAGTCTGATTGTCAGACTCAAAAGGACCTGCAATCCGACCTTCTGTGTTATTAACCATTGTTGTTGTTGTTCAGTTGCTAAGTTGTGTTGACACTTTGTGACCCCGTGGACTGCAGCATGCCAGACTTCTGTGTCCTCCACTGTCTTCCAGAGTTTGCTCAAATTTTTGTCCATTGAGTCTGATGCTATCTAATCATCTCATCCTCTGCTGCCCCCTTCTCCTCTTGCCTTCAAACTTCCCCAGCATCAGGGTCTTTTCCAATGAGTTGGCTCTTCACATTATATGGCCCAAGTATTAGAACTTCAGCATCAGTCCTTCCAATGAATATTCAGGGTTGATTTCCTTTAGGATTGACTGGTTTGATCTCCTTGCACTCCAAGGAATTCTTAACAGTCTTCTCCAGCACAATTTGAAAACATCAATTCTTTGACACTAAGCCTTCTTTATATATAGTTAATAATACACTACTGTATATTTGAAACTTGTTAAGAGAAGATCTTAAAAGTTCTCATCACAAGGAAAGCAAATGTAACTGTGTGCGGTAAGGAATATTAACTAAACTGATTGAGGTGACAATTTTGAATATATATAAATATCAAATCATTATGTTTTAAATGGGAAACTAATATAATATCATACGTCAATTATATCTCAATATAAAAATACTATCAATTAGAAAATCAGTGCTTTTTTTTTTTTTCTTAAAAGGAAATTGAATGTTTGGCCTTCCCATTGTGTTTCCAGGATAAAAT
Source organism: Madoqua kirkii (assembly GCA_006408675.1). Taxonomy (NCBI): domain Eukaryota; kingdom Metazoa; phylum Chordata; class Mammalia; order Artiodactyla; family Bovidae; genus Madoqua; species Madoqua kirkii. The sequence goes on along the minus strand of SJYC01004940.1, from coordinate 5,606 downwards.
GATTTCAGAAACACTTACTAGTAATGACTTTCCCTGTAGATTTATATGACTGGTATATTTTGTGATATGTGGTAGTATCTACCTAGAAATGAGAATTTGTCACCTTATGGAAAAATAAAAATCTCATCACTATTCTAACAAACAAACCACCACCACCTAAATGTCAAGAGTGTAGTCAGTGGCCCAGAAGGCCTCAGGCCACCTGCACACAGCTTGCACCCTCCTCTGAACTGCATCCTCTCTCCGCCCCATAGCTGACTCGGCTCCACCAGGGTTCCCTTCTCCAAGTACACAGCTACTGCACAGCTTCCACACCTGAGCTTCCTCTAACCAGAATGTTCCCGATATCCCATCTGGCTTGTACCTTCACTTCCTCCAGGTGTCTGCTCCACTGTCATCTAAACAGAAGGGCCCTCCATGACCACCAGCACCCACTTCTCTGTCTCCTTATCACGCTTAATTTTTCTTGTTACACTTACTAGAGGAGACCTAACAGGTTTCCGCATTCTGTGGTCTCTGGAAGGATCATGACTTTGTTATGCTCACTACATTTCTTCAGCTCCCCAAAAGAGTGTGTGGTGTTCAGCAGATGATCAAAAACTGTTTATGACATGAAATAATAAGAATATGAGAAACACTTAATGGACCCTTACATTATGGTATTTTTTGTAAAAGGCAGGTACTCAAGTGTTTTGGAATCTCTCACTTTTAATCACTAGTATATTTTAAAAATTATAATCTAGCAAACTCTTCTCATATTAAAGAAATCAAATAGCAATATCTAATATTTAAATGGAAAAGGAAATGGCAACCCACTTCAGTATTCTTGCCTGGGGAATCCCACGAACAGAGGAGCCCGGCAGGCCATAGTCCAGGGGGTCCTGAGTCGGACATGACTTAGCGACTAAACCACCAACGCCACCACCACCACTCAAAAGGACATCTGAATTTCGAATCAAGTCCAAAACATTCTGCCTGGTTATTAACACACAAACGAACACTGGTTTATAACTTTATTTAGGTATTTTGGTTATCTTTATAATGTTCTGAAGGGATAAAGATGGGATAGATATTTCCACCACTTAATAATGGGAAAATAGCCAAGAGAAGTTGCCTTGTCACACACACCCAGATCAGCAACAGAGCTGGAAATAAAGATAACTTTTCCTCTTCACAGACTCTGCTGAGTCATTAGGAGCAAATGATTCAAATTCCACTTATGAGATAACCCAGTAGTTTCATGGAAACTACTGAAATGACAGTCATGGCAAAGTCTTAGTAGAACCAGGAATTAAATGGCTATGATAAACACTCTCATTAACTAATTCAGCTGGCCTCCTCGTCTACCAACCTCTTAACATCTTCCGCCTATTTCTTAAGGCATTATCCTTATGTTTATCTGTGGACATCATAGATTCTCTTTTGCCATCTTTTGGCTGTAAGACAAATTAAACTTCCCCATTCAGATTGCTGCATCCTTCATCACTACTAGACAATACTGACGTCCCATGTCAGTACATACTGAACGGAGAGGGAGGCAGGATCCGTAAACAAATGGTAACATGTAGACATGTGGCCCCAATGCTGACTGAACAAAGTGTTTTTCAGGTAATAAAGTCACTGCTGTAAAACAATAACCCTCAGGACTCTTGATACAGTGAGGCATATCCAGGCAGAACACCTCTTCTCAATACAAAAAAGTTCTGTACTTCTAGAGGAACAACAAAAGAAAACAGATTTATCACTGAGGGGCATATGGCCCAACTTTATCTTGTTACAAATAAGAAAACGGAGATCCAAATAAGTTAAAAGAGTTGCCCGAACCCACACAGCTACTTTTTGAAAGAGCCATAACTAAAACCCTAGCCTCCTAACTCCCATTCCAGAGTTTTACATTTACAAGCTAGGACTTTTCCATACAAACTGGACTTTTTCCTCTTATTTCCCCCTTGGATGATCTTTTAGATTTTGTGCAGAGGAAAATTAGTCACGAAACAAAGTCCTCCAGACTTTCTGATCATTAAATCCCTTATAAATATTTGAGTGAATTGAACCCAGTTTGGATATGACTTATCCTCATAAGAGGCAGAATGTTTGTGATTTAAAGGCTATACCCATTTGTGATTTTTGGTTTCCATAGTGATAAGTAACATTTACTGCTCCATGTGGTCTGTCTTGCATCTACAAACAAGCATTTCCTGATGAATGGCAACTCCCACATGATATAGTTTCCCAAATATTTTAGACAGCTGATGAAGGGAAAACATTCTCCATAGAAAAGATTAAAACTGATTAGGTCATCGACATTGAAAGGTATTCTAAATCTGCCATGATATAGCTGGTACTCTGCCCTCATAAATTAGTTTTAAGAATGTAAGGGTAAGCATTTGGCCTTTATTAGCAAACTTAACAGACGGGATTATAAAATTTAGGACTACAAGAATCACACCATAAATTCAATAGTTTTCAATCCTATACAATGACAAAGATGTATTTCATATTTTAGTGGTTCAACCATCAGTTTCAGCTTTGTAGAGGGTTCTATTTTACATAATGGTGACATCCTTCTTCTGCTATATTAGCATATTTAGAACACAACAATGCGATCAGTTCATTCTGGATGTAAATATGGGATGATGTTCAAAGGAGAAGCCGTGGAAAGGACCCATGAGCTTCAATTGAATCCTTTACTGCCTTCAGCTGGCTACTGCGAGGGGTAGTTCTGCAGGAACTACACTTGTCAAAGATGTTCCAGGTATTAGGTCATTAAAAATACAAGAGGAATCTCAAAAGGGTATATGTGTAATTATACTCCCCCCCCCCCAACATCATCTTCCAGAAGGCTGTAATACACAAACTGATTCTATTTTCTTATTTGCCAACTTTGTGTTGACACCTTTCAACGGCGCTGAGTTAGAGGGAAGGGGTCAAACATTCCCCAAAGAGGACAGGTTGAATCAGTATCTTGATGTTCCCTGCCTCTCTATGATCTCTCCCTTGTGCAATTACAGAAGCCTGTACACACTGTTTCTAAGAACATTTCAACAAAATTGCCTTTGGTGAGAACAAGACAACTGTTCACAGTCTGGAAAGAATAAGCAAATCTTCTGCACTAGGAGCCTCATTTTAATATGGCTTAAAAACGTCTTTATTCATCTAAGGTCACAAACTATTTCCACCTAAAATTTCCAAGATTTGACCCCAATTTTAACTGTACACTAATCCTCTCCCAACTTGTAGAAATTAACAAGCAAAATATTGTTACTTAAGAGTAAATCGCACTTGAAGTTTTCATTCATGCAAGCTTTGAGTAGGCATGATAAGCACTTACTATATACCCAGCATAGTGCAGAAGGTAGAGAGATGGGGGCCTTTAGTTATTTACATTCACCTGAGAGGGGAGGCACAAAGTTGGGGAAGATGACAAAACATACCAATATTCACTTAAGGGGAAACCCAGTTGTATTAAACAGGCAGACAGAACTCAGAGAAAAGTTAAACAGTTAAATACAGACACTGTCCAGTTTCCCCAAAGGCGAGCAGAGAGATCTTTCAACATCAATTTCTAACAATATGGCCATCCTTACAGAAATTATCTTGAAATGTGGAATGAAGAAATTAAAGCTGGGGAAAGGTGAACAGACTGTAAATGTGTTTGGTACAGAGTATGTTTGGGTTGACTTATGTCTTGCCACTTCTATAACAAAGAACTGAACAAAGTTCTGATCACTATCATAGAAGGACCCCCATAAAGAATGGAGAAAGGAGACTGACTGCCTCTGGGCAGTTTCAGGCCTCATGTCTTAGTGATGAGTCATCTGGCCCGCTAAGGATATGCAACATCTCTGAAAGCAGCTACCAGAATACTCTATGTTCTCCTTCCAGGTAATAAGCCATCCATTGTGCACCCAGGGCAACTAACTCCATTCAACCAGATATTACCAGGAAAGTACCACATGGTTAGCAACATACTGGTTGCTGTCAGTGGTAATCTATATTTCAATCAGAGTCCTTGTCACTGAACAACTATCATTTAAACTGGAGACAATATACTCCTAGAAAATGATTGTGTATACCTTATGTTTCTGATTACCTACGCCACCTTCTAATTTATAAAATATAGATTTGAAACTCTACAAGAGATTGTCACATACTGAGGAAGAGATCACTCAAGGAACTGAGCTATACTAGGTAAAGAGAGGTATAACATTCCCAAAGCCAAATAAATGTAAAAGCTATAGATGCCCAAGAGCAAAACTGGACAAATATGAGATAGCATCCAAAGCAAATAAGTAAAAGTAAATAAATAAATGAAACTTAAAAAAAACCAACAACCTCATAATAGTTTTCAATGGATTTTTACTACAGAAAAGAGCCACCGAGGATACTGCAATAAATTTACCCACCAACTGTACTAAGCCACAGGTAACCAGGTATTATGAATCACTGACATGTTCCAGCTGCAAGTCACCAGAAAACTTTAAAGTGAAGCCAACTGACATAAACCATTAACTCTCAAGACGATAGTTAAGGTGTCTTGTTAGTATTCCTATAAGTAGCAGAAAGAAGCAAGAGTGTTAATGAAAACTAGAATTCCAGTGCTATCAGAAACTTAAATTACTAAAGGTAATTATGCCTTACGTAAATTAATGCATATAGCCTAACTCTGTTCAAATATACTTTAAGTCTGAAAGTCAATATATTTTTTAGGAATGTAAGAAGACCTCTTCTGAATATCTCAGCCCCTGAAGACCATTATATACAGGCACTCAGAAAAAAAGTGGGCTTCTGTGTATTTTTAAGGCTTCCCTGATGGCTCAGACAGTAAGGAATCTGGCTGCAGTGCAGGAGACTTGGGTTTGATTCCTGGGTCAAGAAGATCCCCTGGAGAAGAACATTGCAACAGACTCCAATATTCTTACCTGGAGAATCCCATGAACAGAGGAGCCTGGTGGGCTATACAGTCCATGGGGTCCCAAGAGTAGGACACGACTGAGTGACTAACACTTTCTGTGTATTTTTAATTAATCATTAATGAGGCTCTAAATAACAATTCAACCTCAAGCAATCATCTACTCACTGTCTTAAACAAAATACAAAATAGAAACTTTCTTTTACTGTATAGCCCATGAAACTGCGACACTTAACCTTAGACACATAAGATAATTCAACTCTGTAAACATAGGACAGCTGCAAGAGAAGACCAGACATTCACCATACAAAATGCTTGGGGTCTGTACTTCTGGCAGGAACAAATGAACTTTTCTTTACTAGCATTTTAGCTGTAAACAACTTACATAACTTTGCAACCTTGAGGCACCAAACACCAGAAGCAACTTCATCCTCTATCACTACAATACAATAATACCAAGTATCTCATCTCAGAAATAGATTTTGAAGTAAACTATTCAGGTTCAATTCTATGTTTTAACTAAAGGCACAAGTCTGAATTTAATTGTACTAAGAATAAAACGCTGCAACTACTACTGGTTCACATAAAAATGATCAAATATTCATAAGGCTGATTTGGAAAGGGTACCTAGTTCAACCTTGTCCCTACTCCATATGGGGTCTATTTCCCTTAAACTCAAGATTTATCAGAGGAA